>PVLC010005659.1:7063-46086 GCA_004027655.1 Graphiurus murinus
GGTACTGGGGATTGAACTCAGGGGCATTCTACCTCCGAGCTATACCCCCAGTCCTATTTTTTATTCTTTATTTTGAAACCGAGTCTCACTAAGTTGCGGAGTGCCTCACTAGGTAGCTGAGGCTGGCCGCGAACCCGGATCCTCCGGTCTCAGCCTCCCGAATGCTGGGATTACAAGCGTGCGCCACCACGCCCGGCCAGCTATTGATTTTTGATGGGGATACAGCATAGAGTTACTGGGAATCAGAAGAGAGATCTTAGATACCAATAGAAAAATTAACAGGATGACAGGACTGGCTAGATTAGTAGAGAGTATAAAGGATGCAGAATAAATGAAGAGTTGAAAATTATATTCTTTTTTTTTAATTGATGAGAAACTGGCTACATCATTAAGAGACCTAAACAACAGGGTTGGAGATGTAGCTCAGTGGTACAGTGCTTGCTTAGCATGTAAGAGGCCCTGGGTTTCATCTTCAGCATTGAAAAAACAAAACAAACAAAAATGAGTTCTATTTTAAAAATATATGTTGTCTACAGTTTACAATAGCCAAGTTGTGGCACCAGCCTAGGTGTCTGTCAACAGATGAAAGGATAAAGAAAATGTAAGGATGGAACTCAGGGGCATTCTTCCTCCAAGCTACAACCTCAGCCCTTTTTATTTTTGTTTTGAAATAGGGTCTTGCTAAGTTGCTGAGGGTCCCACTATGTTGCTGAGATTAACCTCAAACCTGCAATCCTCTGCTGGGCGTGGTGGGGCATGCTTGTTATTCCAGTACTTGGGAGGCTGAGACAGAAGGATCACAGGTTCGCAGCCAGCAACTAGTGAGGCCCTCTGCAACTTAATGAGACCTTGTTTCAAAATAAAGAATAAAAAATCCCCATAGGGGTGTAGCTCAGAGGTACAATGCCTCTGGGTCCAATCCCCAGTACCACAAAACAACAACAACAAAAACCCCCTGCAATCCTCCTGTCTCAGCTTCCCGAGTACTGGGATTACAGGTATGTGCCACCACTCCCAGCAAGTTACTAAACTTTAATACACATTTCTAGAAAGCCTGGGTGTCTGATCTCTGATAAGCAATTAACCACTCCAGTAAGGCAATTGCTGAAATGTTTTTTAGCAAGCAACACAGGCAGGCCAATGGCACAGAGACCCAAATTTACACTGTTCAAATAAAAACTTCAAACATAAGCCTCAATTTTGCAATTAAATTCCCTATTCCTACATAAAGATTAGCAACTTCCAGTCATCAAAAGAATATAGCTTATCTTTAGTACAATGCCCCCCCTCTAATATTTCATGATATTTACATGTTTGCATAATACTTCCCTTTCCTTTTATAATGTATTTTGCAACCCCTGAAAAGTCAATAGTCTTAGCTCTTCTCTAAAGGGGAAACAGGAGCGCCTGGGTGACTGGTTCAGGGTGACTCACAGGCAGAGTCAATACTGGAACTCAGAACCCTGGAGCCTGGCATTCCAAGTTCCAGAGGCCTGGGGGGCTCGCTAACCCCAGAAGGATTTACTCCTGCAGGAGAGGATGCCTCTCTGAGGCCTCTGAGACCGGATGTTGGTTTCAGTTTGCAAAGCCGTCTTGGAGAGTAGTCAGCCGTCAGAAATAAATGTTAGCCTGCCAGTTATAGACTTTACTAGTTTAAGAATATCTGACTTTAAGGGATTCCATTCTCTAGCCATTGTTTTTATAAAAGGCATACCTAAACTGCATTGATACGACCTAACCATCTCCATAATTCACATAATTTTTTTGGTGGTTTGTTTTGGAGACCTCCCACTCGGTCTAGGCTGAATTTAGATCGAGTGGTGCTGTTTAAACTGCTCGCTATTTTGTGTTTGTTCATGTTAGTGCTATCTCTGCACCCTGAGCTCCTCACAGCCACAGGACTGGCCTGCTGGTCCTGACCTTATAAAGCCAATGGCTAGTGACTGTGTATATAAGGATTTAAGAGATTATTTGGCCAGAGTCAAGTTGCTGTGTAGCCATCCTGTGCAAATGGTGTTTCTTTCCATTAACAAATTGAAGCACTCATAAGCACCTAAAATAAAATGGAAGCTTAAAAATAAACTAATATGCTAAAAATTTTAAGTTTACTGGCAAAATTAGATATTTTCAGTTGAAAAAAAAAGCCCAACTATGGTTTCTGATCATGCCTCTCATGTACACTTTAAAATACTTTTATGAATACTTTTTCACAATCACATATTTTTCATTGTAATTTCATAAGCTAAAATTAAAAAGAGCTAAATGATTTACCCAAGCTACACAGCCAGTTCATAGCAAAACCCAAATAATAGTCCAAATTCAATTTGGCAATTAAAAATATGGTAGTTTCACTAAACTATATTCTCTACTTTATTTCCCTTAAAAAATAATTATTGCTGGGTGTGGTGGTGCATGCTTATAATCCCAGTACTTAGGAGGCGCAGGCAGGAGGATCGCAGGTTCCTGGCCAGACTCAACTACCTAGTGCGGCCCTCTGCAACTTAGTAAGACCCTGTTTCAAAATAAAGAATAAAAAATCGGGCTGGGGGTGTAACTCAGAGGTAGAATGCCTCTGGGCATTGAACATGGGTTCAATCCCTAGTTCAAAAAAAATAATAGCCGGGCGTGGTGGCACACACTTGTAATCCCAGCATTCGGGAGGCTGAGACTGGAGGATCCCAGTTCGAGGCCAGCCTCAGCTGCTTAGTGAGGCCCTCTGCAACTTAGTGAGACCCTGTTTCAAAATAAATAATAAAAAATACAGCTGGGGCTGTAGCTTGGAGGTAGAATGCCCCCAGCTTCCATCCCCAGTACTAAAATAACAATAATAATAATAATAATAATAATAATAATAATAATAATAATTGTTAAACTGTGAATGATGGCCCATTTTTGTAATCCCAATACTTGGGAGACTGAGACAGGAAGATTACAGGTTCAAGAACAGCCTCAGCAATCTAGTAAGATCCTGTTTCAAAACAAAAAATTAAAAAAGGCTGGGAGTTTAACTTGGAGGTAGAATGCTTCTGGGTTCAATTCTTATTTCCCCTATCCCTCCGCAAAAAAATTTGTTGAGCTGGGCATGGTGTCACAAGTCTATAATCCCAGTACTTGAGAGGCTGAGACAGGAGGATGGCAAGTTTGAGGCCAGCCTCAGCAGTTTAAGGAGGGAGGCCCTCAACAACTTAGTGAGACTCTTTTTCACAATAAAAAATAAAATAGGCCTGGGGGTGTATCGTGGAGGTAGAATGCCTCTGGGTTCAATTCCCAGTGCCACACACACACAAAAAAAAAAGCTGTTTATATTTCAAAGTGGTCACAGCAAAATACAAAAGGAAGCCACCATTAATTATTAATAGGTCCTTTTTTTTTTTTTTTTTTTTTTTTTGTGGTACTGGGGATTGAACCCAGAGGCATTCTACCTCCAAGCTACAACCCCAGCCAGATTTTTTATTCTTTATTTTGAAACAGGGTCTCACTAAGTTGCAGAGGTCCTCCCTAGTAGCTGAGGCTGGTGGCAAACCCAGATCCTCCTGTCTCAGCCTCCCAAGTACTGGGATTACAAGCGTGCGCCACGACGCCTGGCTTATAGGTCCTTTCTTGAAACAACAAAAATGATTGTTCATGTTAAAAAAAAAAAAAAAAGAGCCAAAAAATGTCATAGCTTATCAATGTATCTACAACTTTTAGCCTTTATTGTATCCGTTCATTAAAATGCCCTAAATCTTCTTTTCCTATTGCTAAGATATCCGTAAATTGGCATTCAAAGCCCAACACGTGTCAACCACACCACACACAAATCCATCACTCAACGCCGGCCCATTACTCTTGCCAAGGTCAGTATCTAGTATTCCTGAAATTTTCACTTGTAGAATGAATAGATGTTTTGTAAGGATTATCTATTCAGGCAGAAAAAAAGGGAGGGGGGAGGGGATGAACACAGGAGACAATTAGCTATTCAACTGGCGCTGAGCAAATTCCAAGTATGAAATCCTTTGTTTGTTTTTATGTTGTTTTTGTTTTTCTTACTTACTTTAGGGCTCCAATACACAAAAAAGAAATATATCTTGTGAGTTTTTTCTTTTTTTGTTTTTCCTTTTCTGAAGCCTTTCTACTGCGTCTGCGGGGACGGTGATATTAGTGCCGCTTTACTTTGCACAGGGACTGGAACGCCAAGCTGTCTATTTGCATTTTGACACCACCTTTTGTTTTCCATCCTCTACAGGTTCAACCAGTTAGATCATTCTAATGACCCTAGGAAACTCAAAGGACAGGATTCTTACAAACAACGTGGCTTCTTTAGCTAATAGTTACCCCTTCCTTCATCAGCCAGACCTACGAAGCTCAAGCTAGACCATTGTGCTAAAAATGTACCTTAAGCAGGGTGCGATGGCACACACTTGTAATCCCAGTACTTGGGAGGCTGAGACCGGAGGATTGCAGGTTCGAGGCCAGCCTCAGCAACATACTGAGGCCCTTCTCAACTTAATGAGATCCTGTTTCCAAATAAAAATAAAATAGGGCTGAGGGTGTAGCTCAGAGGTAGAATGCCCCTGGGTTCAATCCCCAGTACCACCAAAAAAAAAAATTATCTTTTTACCTTGATTGTTCTTCTTGATTGTTCTACCTTGATTGTCCCTGAGAGGAGAGAATGATGGGAATTCTGCCTCCTGGAATCTCTCCTGAATAAAGATCATTTTTGGTACTGAGGCTTGAACCCAGAGGCTTTCTACATCTGAGCTACACTCCCAACCCCTTTTTTAAAAGCTTTTTTTTTTTTTTTTTTTATCTTGAAACAGGGTTTGGTTAAGTTGCTGAGGCTCATCTTAAACCTGCAATCCTCCTGTCTCAACCTTCCAAGTACTGGGATAATGGGCATGTGCCACCACACTCAGCTTATTTTTTATTTTGAAACAGGGTCTTGCTAAATTGCTGAGGCTGTCCTTGAGCCTGTGATCCTCGTGTCTCTGCCTCTCAAGTACTGGGATTACAGGCATGTTGCACCAGGCCCGGCCTGAATAAAGATCACTAAAATGTTCAAATGTTCATGGGAATTTACAGGTCACAATATCACATTTGTGATTCTGAGAGCAACAACCTCTGTCATTGCTGCTGAAGGAGCTTTCTTATATAATCTCTCCTATATAGTTCCCCTATATAGCACTGATTGAAAGAAAAATACTTTTTAGGTGGAGAGACCTGGAAAGAGACACTTAAAGGTTCAGCCATTCCAGGACCTGAAGGACAGCGGCTGCGTATGGTGCTGGTATGCAATTCCTGTCTCACCCACTCAGATGACTATGTGAGCCAAGCGTGGCAGTGCACGCCTATAATCTCAGTACTTGTGAGTACTGTTGAGACAGGATGATCACAGGTTCACAGTCAGCCTGAGCAAATTAGTGAGACCCTGTTTTAAATTTTTTAAAAAGCCGGGTATGGTGGTGCATGCTTGTAATCCTAGTACTTGGGAGGCTGAGACAGGAGGATTGCAGGTTCGAGGACAGCCTCAACAAGTAGTGAAACTCTCATCAACCTAGTGAAACCCTGTTTCCAAATAAGAATAAAATCGGGCTGGGGGTGTAGCTCAAAGGTAGAATGCCTCTGGGTTCAATCATCAGTACCACAAAAAAATAAAATAAAATAGGGCTAGGGGTGTACCTCAGAGGTAGAATGCCTCTGAATTCAATCCTCAGTACCAAAAAAAAAAAAAAAAAAAAAAAGATTACCTGTTGGAGATTCATTTGATATTCCAAGAGGCATTCACAGATAATAATCTACAAGAGTTGCAAATTTTACACAGACAAATCCTCCAGGTTGGTTTTGAAAGTTGCTGTTGGGGAAAAGATAATATTATGGTGGGGCCATAGAGTCATGAACTAGAGATGCAAAGGACTGTAGGATTCATTTCCTCAAGGTACGCAGTTACACAGCTGGTTTGGGACAGGCCCAGACCACAGGCGGGCTCTCCCCGCTCCCAAGCCCGCCCTCTTGGGCTCTCAGTTATCAAACATGCAGAGATGGGATCCACAGGGAGAATGTACCATGTGGAATCCTGAGACTTGGCAAGTCAGCCTATAATGAAGATATATCTGGATAGATTTCAGAGAACCAGCCTTGTCATCGCCGACAGTAGATCTGCCTGCAAAATTACTGATTCAAGCATTCAGCTCTTTGATAAGTCTCTCTCTTTCCAACTTGCATGATGAACAGCTCCGGCTGTTCTTAGAAATATCAGGGCCTCTGGTCTGTTATCCCTCTGCTTGTGCCCGATTCATCAGCCCCCTGCTCTTTTCACTTTCCTACTTACCCGATTTCAATTCCATGGTCTGCTTTTGGAATAGCCTTCCTGCCAACTCCTTAAACTCACACTCTACAAGTCCATCTAGAAGTCACCGGCCCTCGCGGAACCCAGCCTTCTTCTCTCCCCTTGCTCGTATGCCAGGCAACTCTGCTGGAGATGCTCAAAAAGGTAGACAGGTTCACAGCCACCCACTTCGTCTGGGCCCTGAACACTAACAACTGAACTCTCTTTTTAACTTGATTTCCAACAACTATTTGAAACTTTCTCCACCATCCTTTTATTTTTTTTTTTTAACCCAGAATCATTCATTTCCCTCTGAGCCCTATTTTACTTCATTTCATTTCATTTTTGAAGCACTCTCACTAATTTTCTGAGGGCCTTGCTGAATTGCAGAGGCTGGCTTCAAACCTGAGATCCTCCTGTCTCAGCCTCTCGAGTACTGGGATTACAGGTGTGGACCATCATGCTTGTCTTCTCTATCTTTAATCTTCCAACACACCTGTCTCTTTCTGTGCTTTTTCACCTCCACTACTCAGATGAGGCTTCTCTACACTCTTTCTTGCCCCAGAGCTCTGCCTGCCCCCTGGTTCAAGGCAGGTGGAACTCATCTTCTATAAGACCAATTCTTCCTTGTAGGCTTCGCATTCTCTTCCCTCATCAGCACCCTCAACACTTTTATCACCTTTTTTCTCTTACTGCACATCAATTCTATCAGAAGTATAGTGGCACTGGGCATGCAGGTGCATGCTTGTAATCCCAGTACTTGGGAGGCTGAGACAGGAAGATTGCAGGTTTGCAGCCAGCCTCAGCAACTTAGTGAGGTCATCCACAACTTAGTGAGACCCTGTTTCCAAATAAGAAATAAAATAGGGCTAGAGGTGTAGCTCAGAGGTAGAATGCCCCTGTGTTCGATTCCTCGTACCAAAAAGGAAGAAAGACCTGACCATTGTACTCATCTTTCTTTTTTGGTACTGGAGATTAAACCCAGGGGCATTCTACCTCTGAGCTATATCCCTCGTCCTTTTTATTTTGAAATGGGGTCTCATTAAGTTGGTGAGGATCTAACTTGCTGAAGCTGGCCTCCAACCTGCAATCCTCCTGACTCAGCCTCCCAAGTACTGGGATTATAGGCAGGCACCTGTAATCCACCACACCCAGCTTCTACCCACCTATCTGATGTCAGTCCCATCCTGTGCTCTACTCCAGCCAATACTGCTCTACTTAGTGAAACACAGCAAGCACACTGCTGCTGCAGGGCCTTTGCTCAGGCTGTTCACGCTGCCTACAACAGTCTCTGCCCCAAGATTCGTAGGACAAGCTCGGAGTCCTTCCTTCAGGAGTCAGCTCCAGTGTCCTCTGATGAGAGAGGTGACCTAACCTCACCTGAATGGAACCCCAGTCACACCAGCATCCTTCCCACACTTTCCTCTGTGCTCTACTTGTTCTTGACAGCACTCATCACCTGCTGATACAGCATATATTTGTTTGCTTAGGGTCTCTGTTTTATTACCAGCAGTGCCCCTAATACCTGTTTCAGAACAAGGGGGGAAAATAAAGTGCTGAATTTAATGAATGAAAAAGGCGCCGGGCGTGGTGGCGCACGCTTGTAATCCCAGCATTCGGGAGGCTGAGACTGGAGGATCCGGGTTCTCGGCCAGCCTCAGCTGCTTAGTGAGGCACTCCGAAACTTAGTGAGACTCAGTTTCAAAATAAAGACTAAAAAATAGGGCTGGGGGTATAGCTCGGAGGTAGAATGCCCCTGAGTTCAATCCCCAGTACCGCAAAAAAAAAAAAAAAAAGAAAAAAGAAAAAGGCTGCTAGTGACACTTAACAGTCAGGATGCGTTGGCTCAGGATCCGGAACTCTCCTGCAGCCAGGGCCCTGAGGAGCAACTGGGAACTGGCTTCACCTGAGATATGGTCTCTCACTTGCACGAGGACAGCTGGGTGCTTCAACTGTGTTATCTCTGCATTAGCTCTATTAGTCCTCATCACTCCAACCCATCGGACCAGTATGGAAACAGAGAGGGTAAATAAACTACTCAAGCAAGGCATGGTGGCACACACCTATAATCCTAGTACTTGGGAGGCTGAGACAGAAGGATTGCGGGTTCGAGGCCAGCCTCAGCAACTTAGCAAGACTCTCGGCAACCTAGTGAGACCCAGTTTCAAAGCAAAAAATTTTAAAAAGGGCTAAGGGTATAGCTCACAGGTAAAATGCCCCTGGGTTCAATCCCTGGAACTACAAACAAGACAATAACAAAAAAGCTCAGCTAGAATGACCTTTATTTTGCTTCTCATGATGAGGTTTTCATTGTCATTAAAAAACTTCTAAGAGCAGTTACAAAGATATGCATTAGTGGCCATATAACCTCACTAACCAAATATTATTTTTTTTTCTCCTTCTTCTTCTTCTTCTTCTTCTTCTTCTTCTTCTTCTTCTTCTTCTTCTTCTTCTTCATGTGTGTATATGTGTGTGTGTGTTGCTGGGGATTGAATCCAGGGGCATTCTACCTCTGAGTTACACCCCCAGCCCTATTTTATTTATTTATTTATTTTGGAAACAGGGCCTCACTAAATTGCTGAAGCTGATCTCGACCCTGTGATCCTCCTGTCTCAGCCCCCCAAGTACTGGGAATACAGGAGTGTACCACCTTGCCCATTTTACTAAATACTTCTGACTCTTTGTCTTCATAAAATGAGAATGGCCACTTTTGTGACAGACTAAATGAAAAACAATTTAGTATCATTAACAGAAAGTGAATTCTACTTCCATTTTCTTTCTTTTTTTTTTTTAGCGGTAATGGGGATTGAACCCAGGGGCATTCTACCTCCAAGCTATACCCCCAGCGCTATTTTTTATTCTTTATTTGGAAATAGGGTCTCACTAAGTTGCAGAGGGCCTCACTAGGTAGCTGAAACTGGCCTCGAACCCGGATCCTCCGGTCTCAGCCTCCCAAATGCTGGGATTACAAGTGTGCACCACCACACCTGGCTCTACTTCCATTTTCTTTTTTTTTTTTTTTTTTTTTGCGGTACTGGGGATTGAACTCAGGGGCATTCTACCTCCGAGTTACACCCCCAGCCCTATTTTTTATTCTTTATTTTGAAACTGAGTCTCACTAAGTTGCAGAGTGCCTCACTAGGTAGCTGAGGCTGGCCTTGAACCCAGATCCTCCAGTCTCAGCCTCCCGAATGCTGGGATTACAAGCGTGCGCCACCACGCCCGGCCCATTTTCATCTTTTACTCTTCCTTTTTTTCTTTTTTTTTTTGTGGTACTGGGGATGGAACCTGGGGGCATTCTACCTCTGAACTACAGCTCCAGCCCTATTTTTTATTCTTTATTTTGAAACAGGGTCTCACTAAGTTGCAGAAGGCCTCACTAAGCAGCTAAGGCTGGCTGAGAACCCAGATCCTCCAGTCTCAGCCTCCCAAATGCTGGGATTACAAGTGTGTGCCACCACACCCGGCTTCTTTTACTCTTCTGAATGGTCTAAATCCAAATTGCCAAGCTGGGCGTGGTGGCGCACGCTTGTAATCCCAGCATTCGGGAGGCTGAGACCGGAGGATCCGGGTTCGAGGCCAGCTTCAGCTACCTAGTGAGGCACTCCGCAACTTAGTGAGACTCGGTTTCAAAATAAAGAATAAAATATAGTGCTGGGGGTATAGCCCGGAGGTAGAATGCCCCTGAGTTCAATCCCCAGTGCCGCAAAAAAAAAAAAAAATAAATAAATAAAAAATAAATAAATCCAAATTGCCACTAGATTCTCAAAATGCTGTGCTAAATAAGCTGGGCACATTGGCCCACGCCTATAATTCCAGTATTTGGGAGGCTGAAAAGAGGATCACAGGTTGGAGGTCAGCAACTTACTGAGGCCTTCTGCAATTTAGCAAGACAGTTTCCAAAAAAAAAAGAAAGAGTGTTGGGGGTGTGGCTCAGAGGTAGAATACCCCTGGGTTCAATCCCCAGAACCACACCAAAAAATAAAAATTTGCTAGGCTAAATAAAATATTGTTGGCCTTCATGTTTGAAAATGATGTTGCTGAGAGTGCTATTATTTATGCTAGAATTTTTACAGTCAGCAAATAAAGTAATGGTCAGTAAATTTAAGATCAGATCCACAGAATGGATCAACTTCTTCTTAGCCTGCTGGACAAAAATGAATGCTATTTTGTTTTTCTTTCTTTTTTTTTTCTTATGTTTATGAGCAAAATAATTTTTGCCATTAGCTCTGGTTATATATACCATTAAATCTTCCGGTGGAAATGTCAAACCATAGACATGTCTGTATTCTCACATCCTGTTCTTTTCCATTGTCCGACAGAAGAACCAACAAATAAGAAAATTACATCTTTAGCTATAAAAATGGAGATACAGAGCCAGGTATCATGGCACATGCCTGTAAACCCAGTACTTGGGAGGCTGAGACAGGAGGAGAATGGCAGGTCTGAGAACAGCCTCAGCAAGTAGGTGAGATGCTCATCAACCTATCGAGATCCTATTTCAAAATAAACAATAAAATATGGCTTGGGGTGTGGCTTGGAGGTAGAATGCCTATGGGTTTAATCTCCAGTAAAACACACACACACACACACAAAGATACTGAGCTGGGAGTGACACTGAGTGTTAGAACACTTCAGTGACATGCATGAGGCCCTGGGTTCAATTCCCAGCATTGCAAACAACAACAAAACAACAAAAAGAAAAGAAACAATATACAATTATAGTCATTCACCTGACAGAGAACGTAAAGAACGCTGAGATGCTGTGACTCCTGTTTTCAATACCCTTGCTTATCAGAAGGGGAATTGCTGCCAAGCACAGACACTGGGGCAAAGTCGGCAAGGACCAAGGTCTCCTGACTTCCCTGTATTCAGCATCCAAACTCAATGACTATCCTTAAATTGGTCTTGAAGTGTACATGCAAGCATGGGTGTGCGTGTGTGCGTGTGTGCACGTGTGAGCGAGAGAGAATGAGTTTCCACAGAAGACCTGCATACTGACTCTTCTGACACTGTTCAGTTATGAATTGCAAATTACTTTTCAAAAATTACTTCTCTCAAAATACCCAGACATCTGGCCACAGCCTGCTAACCTAATGCTAAAATAGGCACCTTGATCGGCTCACCCTGTGACTTCAACCATTCAGCTGCTCTTGACCACAGCGATAGATATCTTTGCCAAAAGAAATATGAACAACTCTGGGAACTGATTACAAAACTGGAATCGGTCCAGACTTTGAAAAAGTGATGGCTCTGTTGTCTGGAATGTCTCAGACCCAGGACATTTTTCTCAACAAGTCAGCTTATATAATGAAAGCAATTAGAAGAAAATCAGATGTGCACAGGCGTCTCCTTGCCTAATACGGGAATAATAATTAACTGTCCAAAAATGTAAGCATTGGCTCATGGCTGATGATTCACCTTTAAAGTTGTGCAAGGAAAAGGGCCAAACCTTTGTAAAGCAATTTACAATGTGTATCAAGAGTCATAAAACTGTCTATTTCCTTTGACATAGTAATCTTATTGCTGGAAACTGATCCTAAAAAGTGATCCAAAAGAAAACATATTTGCTATGATACTTGAGTCAATCTAAGTGTCCAATAATTGGAAAAATGTTAATTATGCTACATCTTCCTAATGAAATATTATACAGCCATTACAAATGAATTATGAAGACTGTCACATTATAGAAAAAATCACTGTAGACAATGTTAAATCAAAAAGCAGAATATAGTTAGGCGTGGTGGTACACACCTATAATCCCAGTACTTGGGAGGCTGAAACAGGAGGATTGCAGATTTAAGGACAGCCTCAGCAAGTAGTGAGACTCTCAGCAACCTAGCAAAACCCTGTTTCCAAACAAAAAATAAAATTGTGTTGGGGGTATAGCTCAGAAGTAGAATGTTCCTGGGTTCAATCCCCAGTACCAAAAAAAAAAAAAAAAAAAAGAAGCACATACAACTTTTATATGCATTATGACTGCAAACATGTTCAAATATATTTGCTTGTAGGAAAAATGAAACGACAAGAGTATGCCCCCCTTTTCCTTACCTTTTTATAATGTCAGTCTACTATTTTAATATTTTTAAAGGGGGAAGAACTTATATAAATGCTTCATATTCCTCTCTCTATAAAAATCAGCACACAAGTACTTTCTGAAATATCAAGTTTATTTACAATATTTGTCCTTTAAAAGTTGGGGGCAGGGTGCTTGCTCAGCATTTGAAGGTGAGCAGAATATGCCAGCCTATTTTGCTTTGCCCCCTTTGACCGCCCAGGATACAGTTAGATCTTAAAGGCACAGGGCTCCCCCTCTGAAATGGTCCTGGCTTGCTACCCCCACGCCCACCCTCCCCAAATAACCAGCCTTGGGAATATGGGCTCTCTGCCTCTACTATGTCCCAGGAAGTCTTGGTTTTCACCCCATGCAAACAAACATCCCTGTTTTTCTGGAAGGCAGGGAAGCCCTCTCTAGACTGGACTTTGGATCCTGAACCAAAAGTAGGAAAACACACAGCCTTTGTTTTGATGTTTGTTTCTCAAGTGGGTTTTTTCACACCCAGGACACCTGGGGAGTAAGTAGCTCTCTACAGAAAGATGAAGAGGTGGGGGCTGCCCCTTTTGCTTCTGTGTACTACCAAAAGGAGTTAACCACCCCCAGACTTTGTCCAGGAGATGTGCCTCAGCCTCCACTACGGCTCAGCCTTCTCCGCGATCACGCATGAGTGTGCACCAGAGACAGGTTTTGTTTGTTGTAAAAAGGCATGGGGGGGGGGTAGAGAGAAGAACTAGTGACTTCTACAGATTTGTTTCACTGTCTTGAGCCCAAAATGTTGATAGGAACTCAGAAGTCTGTCCAGGGCAATGGAGCTATGGTGAAGCTCTTGCTTCCTGAACTCAGGCACTCAATCCCGTATGTCAGTAAATAATAAGAAATGAAAACAGGCTCCATTTTCATTATTGATATAAATGAACTCTACTATTTCAAATGAATGCTTTTGTCAATAATTCTTTAAAGGGAAAAATTTTAATTTTGCAGGATTTAAAAAAAAAATCTATCGAGCTCTTTCTAAACCATCATACCTATGTTGCTTAAAAATTGTTGAGACCTTGGGTCAAGGAGACGCTCACGTTGGCTTTCACAGAAAATGTGCTTCTCTACACTAAAATGGCCACTTAAGCAAGAATGTGGAAATGATTTATCTCACAATGCTTAAAGTTGGATCCTCACTCTGACTCTGCCGTGACTGCACAATCAGTCAGGGACTAGTAGTTATATGTTCCTAAACAAAGGAAAGCACTCTAATGGCCAAAAGAACCGAGTAGCTAACATACCAAAATTACCTTAATAAATGTTCAATTACCCACATCCCAAAGAATAAAAAAAAGAATCACTGACAATAATAATGTTGAAGTGTTAAGAACAGCAGAACATAAAATAGATCTATTTACAGCACATCAATGTTGACTTCCTGGTATTAGGGTAAGCAGTGATATTAGCAATATATTAGTATAAAGTCAGAAAGAAAAAGGAATCAAGTGGCATAAACAGAAGCTGTGACCCCCCAGAGAGCAGCAATTATTGATTTTGCCCTCTTTAGCATCACCAAGACTCAAAAGGCACTCGGTAGATGCTTGTCGAATGAATGAATTAACAAACGAACGAACGAACGAATGAATGAATGAATGCACAAATTAAGGAATAGAATTCATCAAAATGAGAGCACAATTTATGTTATAAAATTATAGAAGCTGGAGCTGGGTTTGGTGGCACACGCTTCTAATCCCAGTACTTGGGAGGTTGAGACAGGAAGATTGCAGGTTCATGAACAGCCTCAGCAACTTAGTGAGGCCCTCTGCCAATTAGTGAGACCCTGTTTCAAAATAAAGGAATAAAATAGGGCTGGGAATATAGCTTGGAGGTAGAATGCCCTTAGGTTCCATATCCAGCACCATAAAAAAAATATATATTATATTTTTAAAAAAAATATATATATATATGCTCTTAGGTTCCATATCCAGCACCATGAAAAAAATATATATTATATATTTTTAAATATATATATGTATATGTACATATATATATGGAAGCAGGCCAGGGCATAGTACACCCCTATAATCCTAGTGCTTGGGAGGCTTTCACAGGTTCACAGACAGTCTCAGCAACTTACGGAGACTTTTAGCAACCTAGTGAGAACCTGTTTCAAAACAAAAAATAAAAAAGGGCTGGAGGTGTAGCTTGGAGGTAGAATGCCCTTGGATTCAAACACAATATCAAAAAGAAAAGAAAAAGCTGGCCATGGTAGTACATGCCTGTCCAGTACTTGGGAGGCTGAGACTGGAGGATTGCAGGTTTGAGGGCAGCTTCAGCAACATAGTGAGACTCTCAGCAACCTAGCGAGTCGTTATTTCAAAATGAAGGGGGAAAAAAAAGGGGGCTGGGGGGGGTGTGATTCAGAGGCAGAATGCTGCTGGGTTCAATCCAGTACCACACACACATACACACACACACACACACACACACACACACACACACACACACACACACACAATAGAGTTATGCATGCTTGCCTTAAACAAGTCAGAAAAGTCAAAATGTTTGCTATATAGCCAGGCATAGTGGTGCATACTTGTAATCTCAGTACTTGGGAGGCTGAGACAGGAGGATCACAGGTTCACAGCCAGCCTCAGCTACTTAGTGAGGCCTTCCACAACTTATGGAGACCCTGTTTCAAAACAAAGAATAAAAAAAAAAAAGGGCTGGGGGTGTAGCTCAAAGGTAGAATGCCCCTGAGTTCAATCCTCAGTACCAAAAAAAGTTTCCTGGGTATTAAAATTTAGGTATGGATCCCACATCTAACTTTTTTTTTTTTTTTTTTTGCCATACTGGGTATTGAACCCAGGGGCATTTCTACCTCTGAGATCCTCCGGTCTCAGCCTCCCAAGTACTGGGATTACAAGCTTGCGCCACCATGCCCGACTGGATCCCACATCTAAAACATGACTAAGATATAAAAAGAACCAGTTGGAGCCATCCTAAGAGACTGTCCCCAAAGAGTCAATCATGTTGGGGATTTTCAGAGTTTCTTGGTCAATCTGGCTAACAGGCCACCCCCATCATCCCACCTGAGTCTCCTCTATCCCCTAACTCACCATCCCTATATGTGGACTAACTGGGCTCAGAGGCTGCTCCTAGGAGCGTTAGGACACGGGACACAGTGCAGACACATCTGAACTCTTCCCAGTGCAACAAGGCAAAGTGCACCCCACCCCATTCCTCTCCAGCTCATCACCCTGTGTCCTTCCTTTGTAGTACTTATCACAACCCAGTTATCTTGCTTGTTTGCTGTTTTTGTCTGCTCATTCCCACCAGCGGTTACTTCCAGGAGAACAGGAACCTTGACTGTCTCCATTATTGCTATGGCCCAGCACCTGACTCAGTGCCTGGCACCTAGAAGACAGAGTTTGAAAAACGAAGAATGAGTGGAGTATAAATCCACGTATAAGTAAAGATGTCTCAGAGAGTGCCATTCTAAGCCATTACATGACAACACAGAATTCTGTTTGTTTTCTTCCTTCCTGTGTATGTGTGTGGTGGGGGGTACTGGGAATTGAACCCAGGGGTGCTCTACCACTCACCGAGCTACACCACCGGCCCTTTTTATTATTTTTGTAAATTTTGATTCAGGGTCTCACTAACTTGCTATGGCTGGCCTTAAACTGGTCTCAGCTTCCCAAATCCTGGGATTACCGGTGTGCATCACCAGGCTCAGCCCAGAATTCTAACTTTAAGTAAGATTTGGCAAAAGGCTTTCTAACTAATTGACATATGATCCATGGATGAATGATCCAAGTTCTTCCAATCCAAACAGATTCTAAGAAAGAGCCTGACAGTTCAAAGTTCAAACAGCTCTCAAATTTAAAGAGGGGCCTACTTATCTAAAAAATGTTTTTCTCGTGATGCTAGGGATTAGCCTAGAACCTCATGCATGCTAAGCAAGTGCTCTACTACTGAGCTACACCCTCAACCTCCTACTTTTTTAAAAAATTAAGATACTAAAAACAACAAAATTCAGCCAGGTATGGTGGTATATTCCTGTAATCCCAGAATTTGAGAGACTGAGACAGGAGGATCACAGGTTGGAGGACAGTCTCAGCAATTAGTGAGATTCTCATCAACCTCTCAAGACTGTATTTCCAAATAAAAATTAAAAATAGGGCTGTAGGTGTGGTTCAGAGGTAGACTGCTTCTGGGTTCAATCCCCAGTGCCACCAAAAAAAAAAAAAAAAAAAAGTGAATTTGTGGAAATTCAATCAAAGACATTTGAATTTCATTTTGCCTTAACCTAGAAACTTTTATTCTGTATTTTTTTTTAATCATACTTAGATTCTCAGAAAAAAGACTTTACTTGGGGGTGCCCTCCCCCCCTCCCCTGGTACTGGAAATTAAATCCAGGGACATTCTACCTCCAAACTACACCCCCATCCCCCCTCCCTCTTAAATTCTTTATTTTGAAACAGGGTCTTGCTAGGTTGCTGAGGATGGCCTCAAACCTGCGATCCACCTGTTTCAGCCTCTCAAGTATTGGGATTACAGGCATGTGCCACTGTGTCTGGCTTTTAGAGCCTTCTTTTCATCAGCAGTAAGTATGAATTTAGCTCTAGACCTTCCTTTTTTTTTTTTTTTTTTTTTTTTCAGTAGGGGGTATTGAATCTAGGGGAATTCTACCTCCGAGCTACATTGCCAGCCTTATTTTTTATTCTTTATTTTGAAACAGGATCTCGCTAAGCTGCAGAGGGCCTCACTAAGTAGCTGAGGCTTGCCCTGTACCCAGATCCTCCAGTTTCAGCCTCCTAAGCACTAGGATTACAAGAGTGTGCCACCACGCCTGGCTAGCTCTAGACCTTTCTAACTGTACTGCTAGCTCAGTTCCAGCTTAACTGCGGCTCATTAACTTTGCATTCTCTGAATTATTACACTAAGTATTAGGCCCTTTTCTTTCTCTTTTTTTTTTCTTTTTTGCGGTGCGGTACTAGGGGTGGAACCCAGAGGCATTCTACCTCTGAGCTACACCCCCAGCCCTATTTTCTTTTTCTTGTACTGGGGATTGAACTCAGGGGCATTCTACCTCTGAGCTACACCCCCAGCCCTATTTTTTATCCTTTATTTTGAAACAGGGTCTCACTAAGTTGCAGAGTGCCTCACTAGGCAGCTGAGAC
Organism: Graphiurus murinus; assembly: GCA_004027655.1. NCBI lineage: Eukaryota > Metazoa > Chordata > Mammalia > Rodentia > Gliridae > Graphiurus > Graphiurus murinus. The sequence goes on from PVLC010005659.1 coordinate 24,588, forward strand.
TGTCTGGGAACCCGGATCCTCTGGTCTCAGCCTCCCAAATGCTGGGATTACAAGCGTGCACCAGCACGCCCGGCTATTCTTTTTATTTTGAAGCAGGGTCTCACTAAGTTGTGGAGTGCCTCACTAGGTAGCTGAGGCTGGCCTCGAACCCAGATCCTCTGGTCTCAGCCTCCCAAATGCTGGGATTACAAGCGTGCGCCACCACGCCTGGCTCCAGCCTCTTTTTTAAACATTAAATGTTGAGCATCTTTTCATTGCTATAACATCACTTTTAATGATTGCACTCTATTGAAATAGGATGGGTTAGTCAATCTATTTGGATATGTAGAATGCCTCCATCTTTCACTATTATAAACAGTAAGAAGGATGAACATTGTTGTTTATCTTTGTACATATCCCACAATCTTCCCATAGAAAATATCCCTAGAATTTTAGCAGAGGGTCAAATGGTCAATACATATTTTAAGGCTCTCAGTATAAACTGAACTCCAGGAAGGCTGTACTAATTTAAGCTACCAGCTGACACTATATGAAAATTTAGGTCACATTTCAAGGGTTGTTACTTAATGATGTGTTTAACTTAAATGATACCTTAAGTCAAAATGTAGACCAAATCAATTAACAAAAGAAAATAACTAGTAAATAAAATAACTTTCTAAATAATCACAAAGGTATAAATTAAAATGATTATATTTCCCATCTATCCAGAGAGAGAGACACTTCTTAGAAGAGCAATAGAGTTTAGCAAGATAGGCAAAAAATGGGTACTAACATACACTATAAGTGAGTTATTTTTGGAAGTCATTATAACAATAAGAAAGCCTTAATTTTATCTTTTTAACCTAATATAGTCTACTTATAGACTTTATTATACTAAAATAATCAGAGATAGGGATAAATAATTATATGCAAAGACATTCATAGTGCTATACATTTCACTATCAAAATAGGAAGAATTTACAAACTAACAGTAAAAGAATACCAAAAAAAAAAAAAAGCAGGATTAAAAAGCTACACTGAGCCAGGCATGGTGGCACACTTCTGTAATCCCAGTATTTGGGAGGCTGAAACAGGAGAATCGAATTTTTGAGGCCAGCGTCAGCAACTTTGTGAGACCCTCAGTAACTTAGCAAGACCCTGTTTCAAAATAAAAGATGAAAAAGGATGGGGGTATAGCTCAGAGGTAGAATTCCTCTTGGTTCAATCCCTAGTACAAAATAAATAAATAAATACCCAGCTGGGCACAGTCAGTGGCTCATGCCTGTAATCCCAGTACTTAGGAAGCTGAGATAGGAAGATAGGATTGCAGGTTTGAGTCCAGCTTAAGCAAGTTAGCAAAACAAAAAATTAAAAGGGCTGGGGATATAGCTTAGAGGTAGAATGCCCCTTGGTTCAACACCTACTAACACACACACACACACACACACACACACACACACACACACACACACAAAGAAACAAGTAAACAAACAAAAAAACCTGTTCTAAATATTGATGTAAAAACTAAGGTTGCAAATAGAAGTTCATTTCCTCCCTCCCTCCCTTCCTTCCTTTCTTCCCCAGCCCTTTTTTTTTTATTTTGAAACAGTCTAAGTTACTGTGCAGTGGCCTCGAACCTACAATCCTTCTGTCTCAGCCTCCCAAGCACTGGGATTACAGGTGTGTGCCACAGTGCCAGGCTGGGCTTGCCTTCTTGCAGGAGAAGGGGCAGCCTGTGTGTCAGAAGGGCAGGGTGTGATCTGAGAAGAGCTGGCAAGAGAAAGGCTATGCAAGCCACACAGGAAATGTGGATTTTATTCCAAGAGGAGCAGAGGAAGCCACTGAATCAGGGTGAAGTTTAAAGCTGAGTGACATGGCATGAATGAGGGAAATGGGCATTGTATGTTGGCAAAAGTGAAAATGAGGAGGAGAGCTGTGAAGCTAAAATAGTTTAAACACGAGACAATGGTGGTTTGGACCTGAATAGTGACAGTGAGAAACTAAGAAAAATGGAAATATATTCCAAAGTCCAATCAATAGGATTTGCCAATAAATGAAAATGGGGAGGATTCAGAATAAATTAAATGGGCTTGGGGCTGAGTGGGATTGGTGTCCTCCCATCATACAAACTTTTTACTTTTTGTGTGTGTGTGTGGTACTGGGGATTGAACCTGGTGGCATTCTACCTCCAAGCTACATCCCCAGCCCTATTTTATTTTTATTTTGCAACAGGGTTTCACTAGGTTGGTGAGAGTCTCACTACTTGCTGAGGCTGTCCTGGAACCTGCAATCCTCCTGTCTCAGCCTCCCAAGTGCTGGGATGACAGGTGTGCGCTGCCATGCCCACCTTTTCTCCACCATCTTACCTGTGACTTTCAATGTCTTGCATCCCTTCACCCACTGCTCACAGCTGCGGCCCAGTCCTCGTCAGGCCCCTGTCTGCTTTATCTCTGGAATGAATTCTGGCATTCCACTTAGAACGCAGCCTCTTCTTCCGCTTCCACTCCTAATTTCTCAACTGTAATAAAATGCTTAGGACTCCCTTTCCCCGTGTCCCTGTCGCCTTCTCTCTAGCTCAGACTCCACCCTCTGTCCAGCCCTCCAGGTCCCCTCACTGTTCTGCTCCACTGCCTGGTAAACCCATGCCTGTGCCTTCCGCTCGGTGCAGTGTCTGCCTCTCTAGACGTGGACTTCCGCTAACTTGGCCCTTGTTTTCTTTAAGCTAATTCCTTGCTGCCTAACTCTTTCATGTCCTGCAAGTCTCCAGGATTCCTGAATGAGGGTAAATTTCTGACACATCCATAACATCTTCTTGACTTTCTCCTTGTGATACCTGCTTCAGATCTTTCTTTGTTGCAAACTTTAAACTCTTTGAGAGGAAGAACCATGTCTGATTCTTGATTCCTTTGTGAGAAGCTAGCAGTGCCTGGCACTCAAAACTGTGTCATATTTTGAAAATCAAAACATTAAAATGGAGTTATTTTTTAGTGGGAAAGTGAAATCACAACATTAAGTCTTTCACTAACCTTACCTAGGCATTGTTTTTTGTTTGCAAAAGAAACAGTGATCCTTTAGGAAGGTGGTTTAAAATTGACTATTGTCAGCAAGGGGCTGGCCAACTCTTAGATCTCCTTTGTGGACAGTGATATAGATCTACAACATATCTAGCTGTTAAGATCAACTCAGCCAGTTAGGCATGGTGGTGCATACCTACAATCCCAGCTGCTTGGAAGGCTGAGGCATGAAGGCCAAACTGGGCAATTTAGTGAGAACCTGTCTCAAAAAATGAAAGGGGCTGGCTAAGGGTGTAGCTCTGTGGTAGAGTGCCCCTGGGTTCAATCCTTAGTACCACAAAAAGAAAAAAGAATGAAAGAAAAAAGATCAGGTGCAGTGGTACAGGCCTGTAATCCTAGTACTTGGGAGGCTGAGACAGGAGGATCACAGGTTTAAGGGCAGCCTCAGTAGGTAGTGAGACTCATCAACGTAGCAAGACCCCGTTTCAAAAAAAAAAAATAGGGCTGGGAATGTAGCTGGAAGGCAGAATGCCCCTGGGGTCAAACCCCTGCACCACACACGCACACACACACACACACACACACACACACACACACACACACACGATCTATTCAACAGCACAGATTATCTGAACCATGACTACTACAAATGTTCATGTATTTATTCTTTTTTGGCAAATTTTTGTTTAAAAGAGCAAAATCTGAAAATCACCCTTTTGAAATTTTATGTTGGGGCTGTGGCTGCAGCTCAGTCTTGTAGTACAATCTCCAACACTGCACATTAATTAAATTTAATTTTTTAAAATGCCATTAAATTTGCTGAAAAACATGAATTACTAAACACCAACATGTTAAAATATGAGGTCTCAAACAATGAAGCAAATCTGTTACACATGACATTAACTTTTTTTTCTTGTTTTGCAGTCCTGGGGATAAACCCAGGTACTCACATACAGAGCTACGTCCCCAGCCTATATATATATATATATATTCATTATATATATATATAAATTATATATAAATATATATTGAATATATATTCATTATATATATATATATATATTCATTTTTGTGGTACTGAGGATTGGACCCAGGGGCATTATACCTCTGAGCTACACCCTCAGTCCCATTTAATTTTTTGTTTTGAGACAGGGTCTCACTAAATTGTTGAGACTGACCACAAACCTGCAATCCTCCTGTCTCAGCCTTGAAAGTACTGGGATTACAAGCGTGCACCACCATGCCCAGCCCCAGCCATTTTTAAACTTTGAGACACGGTCTCTAAGTTGTCAGGCTGATCTCTAACTTGCAATCTTCCTGCCTCAGGCTACTGAGTAGTTGGTATTACTGGTACATACCTAGTTTATAATTTTAATATTACATAAATCTTTAAAACTTTTTTTTGCTAAAAAACACTAAATCCTTAAAAAAATAAAAAGTTTAAGCTGCATCTTAATAATATAAAATACTAACTTGCATTTAGAAGTGTCTATATTTGTCTAAGTTACCTGCTTTATGATTGACACTCATTAATTTAGAGACAGTATTTTTTTTTTTGTACTGAGAATTGAACTCAAAGGCATTCTATGTCTGAGCTACACCCTCAGCCCTTTTTATTTTTTAATTTGAAATTGGGTCTCCCTAAGCTGCTGAGGCTGTCCTCAAACCTGGGATCCTCCTATCTCAGCCTCCCTAGGAATTACAGGTGTGCATCACCACGCCTGAAAATTTAGAAACAATAGTGAAGTCAAATCCCAAATAGGAGTTTTCCTTTTTACCTAAGTTTTGGAAGAGGTTTAATAGGCTAATTTGTTAAACAATAGAAGTTCCAGAAAGAAACAGTCATCAGGTTAAAAACACAAGCAGTAGAAAATAATGTGACATTTCTTTTATTGGGGAGGGGGCGTTACTGGGGTTTGAATCCTGGGGCATTCTACCTCCAAGCTAAACTCCCAACCTTTTTTATTTTTTGTTTTTAAAACAGGGTCTCACTGAGTTGCTGAAGTCCTCACTAAGCTGCTGAGGCTGGCCTTGAACCCGTGATCCTCCTGTCTCTGTCTCCCAGGTATCAGAATTACAGGTCTGCACCACCACTCCCGACTATAATCTGGCACTTCTAAGAAAAATCTCTCCAGGCATTGTGGTGCACACTTGGAGGACAGCCTCAGCTACTTAGTGAGGCCCACAGCAACTTAATGAGACCCTGTTTCAAAATAAAGAATAAAAAATAGGGCTGGGGATGTAGCTCAGAGGTAGAATGTCCCTGAGTTCAATCCCTAGTACTGCCAAAAAAAAAAAAAAAACCTCAAAATATTCTCCAATTCACTTGGATTTCTCAGTTCATTCTCCAGGCAAGTCCTAAATTAAACTACTTTAGAAGACTTCCAGCCGGGCATGGTAGTGCACACTTGTAATCCCAGTACTTGGGAGGCTGAGACAGGAGGATCTGCAGGTTCAAGGCCAGCCTCAGCAACTTAGGGAGGCCCTCTGCAACTTAGTGAGACCCTGTTTCAAAATAAAGAATAAAGTAGGGCAAGGGGTATAGCTCAGAGGTAGCATGCCCCTGGGTTCAATACCCAGTACCACACACAAAAAAAGTTCCTCAATAGGTTACAATCCCAAAAAGTTAATTATTTTTTGTCAGTTTTCAGGAAGCCAGGGCCTTTATCATACTAGATAAGAGCTCTAATACCTAGTTAAGGCCCTAGCCCTGCTCTATTTTTAATTTTTTCTCTAAAGTGGTTTATTCTGAAAAAAAAAAAAAATCAAACTGCACCATATGTAAATCACACTACCATCATTATTAAATTTCTGTTTCTAAGAAAATTATATTACTTTTATCTACTTGCTAATATATTAAGCAAGAATAATGCTATAACAATTAAACAAGAAGCATCAAGTGTTTCTGAGTTCTCATGTTTTGTGGAAACAAAATGAGGAAGATAGTAATATTTATGCTAAATTTCCTTATATTCATCTTTCCAATGGAAATTACAAAAATAACCTGAACATCATAGAGACAGAAAATAATCTACTTGATATTATGAAATTTGAGTTCTGCAAAAATAAAAACTTCGCCTATATTCAAATCCCAAACATTAGCATTATAAACTATACAAATTAAAAACTGCAAACAGGAGCCGGGCATGGTGGCACATGCTTGTAATCTCAGTACTTGGGAGGCTTGAGACAGGAGGATCCAGGTTCGCAGCCAGCCTCAGCTACTTAGTGAGACACTGCAACTTAGTGAGATCCTGTTTCAAAATAAAGAATACAAAATAGGGCTGGGGGTGTAGCTTGGAGGTGGAAGGCCCCTGGGTTCAATCCCCAGTACCACACATACAAAAACAAGCAACCTACCAACAACAACAAAAATAACCCTTCAAGCAGCCTTCTATCCTACTACTAGAGGGCATCAACAGGCACCTTTTGGTTTATGCAGCTCCCAAATCAGACGTCTAATTGACGAGCTAGAGTTTCAAGTCACATATAAACCACTTCTAACAACATACCAGGACCCGCCCTCTTCTATCTGAATTAGTAGCTGCTCTAACGAGAAGTGGTAATTGCTACTCCATCCTTCTGCCACAGCTGCATGACACATGAACATTTTACTCAGATAATGCCTACATAAGAAACTTGCCTTTGAAGGACAAGATTTTTTTAAGAAAGGAAGAATCAGCCGGGCGTGGTGGTGGTGGTGGTGCATGCTTGTAATCCCAGCATTTGGGAGGCTGAGACTGGAGGATCTGGGTTCTCAGCCAGCCTCAGCTACCTAGTGAGGCATTCTGCAACTTAGTGAGACTCGGTTTCAAAATAAAGAATAAAAAATAGGGCTGGGGGTGTAGCTTGGAGGTAGAATGCCTCTGAGTTCAAGCCCCAGTACTGCAAAAAAAAAAAAAAAAAAAAAAAAAGAAAAGAAAGGAAGAATCATGGAATCAAAGAGAGATTAGGCACCGCTACCTTGCATAATTTATATATTTTTTGTGTTACTGGGGAATGAACCTTGGACCATGGGTATGAGGCACGTACTCTACTACTGAGCTATGTTGCTAGCCCTTTTTATTTTAAGACAGTGTCTTGCCCAGTTGCTGAGGCTGGCCTTGAACTTGTGATTCTCCTCCCTCAGCCTCATGAGTAGCTGGGATAACAAGTGTACATCACCACACTTGGCCCTTACTTTTTTTTTTTTTTTGGCGGTACTGGGGATTGAACTCAGAGGCATTCTACCTCCGAGCTACACCCCCAGCCTTATTTTTTATTCTTTATTTTGAAACCGAGTCTCACCAAGTTGCGGAGTGCCTCACTAGGTGGCTGAGGCTGGCCGCGAACCCGGATCCTCCTGTCTCAGCCTCCCGAATGCTGGGATTATAAGCGTGCGCCACCACATCCGGCTCACGGCCCTTACTTTTTAAAATGTTAATACTAAATATGAAATATAAATAGTTTTAGTTAACTGCAAATATATTTGTTTTCATTACAATTATCAGGCTGATATCAAATTATAAATGCCACATAAGCCTAAATCTATCAACATAATTAGTGAGCCAGAAATTATAAAAAATACACCAGATTAGAGACTCATATAGACGTGTAAAATTTACAGGTGGCTTTAACAGTACAATTGATCATTTGAAAGCAGTAAGTTCAACGAACCAAATAGCTGAGATAAAACAATGAACAGAAATCAAAGGGTAGGCTGGGTGTGGTGGCACACGCTTGTAATCCCAGTACTTGGGAAGTCAAGACAGAAGGATCACAGGTTGGCAGCCAGCCTCAGCTACTTAGTGAGGTCCTCTGCAACTTAGTGAGACCCTATTTCAAAATAAAGAATTAAAAAATAGGGCTGGGGGTGGAGCTCAGAGGTAGAAAACCCCTGAGTTCAATCCCCAGTACTGCCAAAAAAGAAAGAAAAAGAAAAAGAAAGAAATTTAATAACTAAATTGGGTAGGTCCAAGGAGTTTTTCTAGGAAAATTTCTCACTCAAAATTACCCCATCTTGGTTTTCTTACTTTTTTTTGGGGGGGGGGAAGGGCTGTATTGGGGATTGAATCCAGGGCTCTGTACCTCCAAGCTACACCCTTAGCCCCTTTTTAAATTTTGAAACAGGGTCTTGCTAAATTGGAGGCTGGCCTAAAACTTGTGATCATCCTGTCTCAGCCTCCCAATTACTGAGATTATAGGCATGTGCCACTGCTTCCAGATAAAATTATCCCATCTTTGAATCACTCGAGAGCCTTATATTCATTTCTTCAATAGTGACTGATCAAGCCAAGCGTCGTGGCGCGCGCTTATAATCCCAGTACTTGGGAGGCTGAGACGGGAGGATCCGAGTTTGTGGCCAGCCTCAGCTACTTAGTGAGGTCCTCCACGAATTAGTGAGACCCTGTTTCAAAATAAAGAATAAAAAATAGGACTGGGGATGTAGCTCAGAGGTAGAAGGCCCCTGGATTCAATCCCCAGTACCGCAAAAAAAAAAAAAAAAAAAAAAAAAAAAAATAGTGACTGATCAGGTTGCTTAAGTATTCCTAAAGGTCTCTCCATCTGTTTCCTGACTATTTCAATACCACACACTACTCAGAGCAGTTTCTCCACCTCAGCACTACTGACATTCTGGGCTGGATTAATTGTTGCTCCAAGATGTGACAACTAAAAATATCTCCAGATACTGCCCAATGTCCCCTGGGGGAGAACTGTCCCCAGGGAATCACTATTCAGTCATTCTTTTGGAGTCTTTACCTCAAGACCCTCGTTTAAAGTGAACATGTGTCAGGCGTGGTGGTGCACGCTTGTAATCCCAGCATTTGGGAGGCTGAGACCGGAGGATCCGGGTTCACGGCCAGCCTCAGCTACCTAGTGAGGCACTCTGCAACTTAGTGAGACCCTGTTTCAAAATAAAGAATAAAAAATAGGGCTGGGGGTATAGCTCAGAGGTAGAATGCCTCTGAGTTCAATCCCCAGTATTGCTAAATAAATAAATAAATAAATAAATAAATAAATAAAAATAAAGTGAACATGTACTCCCTGGAGTGGTATACATGTTCCACCCAACAGCAATTATTAATCTTTGAATGGTCCTATGACTCTTTGACCACAGAGTGTTCCAAAAGATGGAGTACCTTTGTTTCTATTCAGTGCCAGGGCCAAGATCCAATGAGGCCCAACTGTAAAGCTTTCTACGTGGATCTTGTGGAAAGGCCAAGATGTCTGAAGAAGTACAGTAGAGATCTGGAGTCACGAGACCCGTCCTGAGTACATGAGTAGACAGGAGCTCTTCCCCCAGCGCCCAGCCTCTGTTCCTCTCCAGTAATATGAAAACACTCCTCTATAACACACAAGTGACATGTGCCCTATGACACAGAAAAGTAATTATGCCTGTAATTCCAGCACTTGGGAAACTGAGTGAGGAGAATCGCAGGTTTGAGGTCAGCCTCAGCAACTTAGCAAGACCCTGTTTCGGAATAAAAAATAAAAAGGACTGGGGATGAAGCTCAGAGTTTGTAAAATGCCCCTGGGTTCAATCTCCCACTCCTCGTCCCCTCCAAAAAAGTAATTATCATTAGTGACTTTTTAACACTCACGGTTAGCTCTCAGCACCCTAAGGTCTTTCCTAGGATTCACTTTCCTACCTCCTTTGGGTCTTTGCTCCAATGTTACCTTTTCAGACTTCCCTGTTTGAAATGAGCACATACTTCACTTACTATCACTTTCTGTCCCTTTAGTTTTCTTCCTAGTATTTACCATCATGTGATTTATTTGTTCACCCTGCTCTGCCACTGGAAGATTTTATTGTTTTTGTAGTACTGCGGATTGAACCAAAGGACATTCTCTACACCCCTAGCCCTGTTTTATTTTTTGGTGGTACTGGGGATTGAATCCAGGGGCATTCTACCTCTGAACTACACCCCCAGCCCTATTTTATTTATTTTAATGTTGAAATAAGGTCTAAGTTGCTGATATTTTACTTTTTATTTTAAAATAGGGTCTTGAGAGCCAGGAGTGGTGGCACATGCTTGTAATCCCACTACGTGGGAGGCTGAGACCAGAGGATCTGGGTTCCTGGGCAGCCTCAGCTACTTAGTGAGCCCCGCTGCAACTTAGTGAGACTGTGTTTCAAAATAAAGAATAAAAAATAGGATTGAGGGTATAGCTCAGAGGTAGATGTCCCTGAGTTCAATCTCCAGTACAGTAAAATAAATAAGTAAACAAACAAAAAAATAAATAAATAAAATAGGGTCTTGCTAAGTTGCTAACAGCCTCACTAAACTGCTGAGGCTGGCTTCAAACCTGTGAGCCTCCAGTCTCAGCCTCCCAAGTACTGGGATTATAGGCATGCCCCACTGTGCCCGGCTTGCCACTAGAATTTAAGGGCATTTTCTTTTGTTCCCTTTTCACTTTTTTTCGGGGGAGGGGGCATGAAACATAGCCTGGCACATACTGGGCCCCCAGCTAATTGCTTAGTGGATGGATTTTATAAAATTAAACCAGTGGAATTTAAATTCAAAACCCATGGGAATTGGATGGGTTTTGGTTAGAGATAGGAGAGCCAAGGATAACATATCTGTTACACAGGTCGGAGTTCTGACACAGCACTCCTCTAGCTGTAAAGCATCTGGAAGATCTGGCTAAAATGCAGATTTTGATTCAGCAGCTGAGGCGGGGCAGAGGCTCTGGTGTCTAGGGCACTCTTGAGTGGTGCTGATCCTGCAGGTCCACTTTCACAGCCAGGCCCTCGACCAGAGTGCATCTGGGCAGGACTTCGCACCTAGAAGGGGAGAGAGGCTGCAGAGGACTAATTTGATGAGTTGTTTATTAATAAAAAGTGCTGCCCTATCTCTTTGTCTCGCTCTCCTTTCAGTTTCTAAGGCTGATGAGCAACCCAGAAAACTTTATGGAATGAAGAATCTAAGCATTTCAGTCCTAAACAACACATTTATAATGGCATTTTTTAAAAAAAAATGTAGTGATAATCTACATACATTTTAGTCTTGTTTGGGAGGTTATATACTAAAATGTTTAATAGCAAATATTATTTAATTTTGGATTACCACATAAGTAACAGAATACTAATGACTAATGTACCAAACTTCAATATATTACCAAAAGCTTTCCTCTCCATAATCATTCTATTTCAACATTACATAATATAACACCTATCTACACAACCCCCAAATTTGGTAGCTGGTAGATTATGAACAGTTAAAATTATAAAAAGCTAGGCGTGGTGCCACCACGCCCGGCTAAAAAGACAATTTTAAATCAAATTAGCAAAGTAGAACTATAAAATTATCAAAATATCTCTATCCCCAACTTCAAATAATGTGACACTTCAAAAAAAAAAGACTAAAATTTCAGATTCAGGCCAGCCAGGCATGATGGCCCACGCTTGTAATCCCAGTACTTGGAAGGCTGAAACCAGTGGATCCGGGTTCCCAGGCAGTCTCAACTATTTAGTGAGGACCTCTGCAACTTAGTGAGACCCTGTTTCAAAATAAAGAATAAAAAATAGGACTGGGGTGTCGCTGAGAGGTAGAATGTCTCTGAGTTCAATCCCCAGTACTGCAAAAAAGAAAAAAGAATCAGGCCGAGCCAGGCATGGTGGCGCACACTTGTAATCCCAGCACTTGGGAGGCTGAGACAGGAGAACTGCAGGTTCAAGGACAGCCTCAGCAAGTAGTGAGACTCTCATCAACCTAGCAAGACCCTGTTTCAAAAATAAAAATAAGGCCAGGTATGGAGTTACACGCTTGTAATCCCAGCATTTGGGAGGCTGAGACAGGAGGATCACAGGTTCACAGCCAGCCTCAGCTACTTAGTGAGGCCCTCCCCAACTTAGTGAGACCCTGTTTCAAAATAAAGAATAAAAAATAGGACTGGGGGTGTAGCTCGGAGGTAGAATGCCCCTGGGTACAATCCTCAGAACCACAAAAATAAATACATACACAAATACATAAATAAATATAAAATAAAAATAAAATAGGACTAGGAGTATAACTCGGAAATAGAATGCCCCAAGTTCAAAACCCAGTCCCAAAAATTCAGGTGGAGCACAGTAGCACATACCTGTAACCCTGGAGATTTGGGAGACTGAGGCAAGAGAATCACAAGTTTGAGACCAGCCTCAGCAATTTAGCAAGCCCTTATCTCAAGAAATATAATGGGCTAGGGATACAGTTCAGTAGTAGAGTTACTGAGTTCAATCCTCAGCTAAACACACCACACACAATATATTTGCCCCAGTTCAATTCCCAGCTACACACACACAATACACATACACACAGTTGAAGGTTCATTTATAAATTCCAGCTACTAAAAGGCTTCAACTAATCTCATGGTTTCATAAAATGAATGGAAAAAGGAACAAAAAAATTTCCAAAGTATGAACTAAGTTTATGATTTCTTTGTCCCATTCTATTTAAATAATACACTGCAGGTGTGTGTGTGTGTGTGTGTGTGTGTGTGTGTGTGTGTGTGTGTGTGTATTCAGTGTTGTATGCATTCCATCAGGCTGTTCTAGAAATCTTTTTTTTTTTTTTTTTTTTGGTACTGAGGATTGAACTCAGGGGTATTCTACCTCCAAGCTATACCCCCCCAGCCCTATTTTTATTCTTTATTTTGAAACAGAGTCTAAGTTGCATCGTCTCACTAGGTAGCTGAGGCTGGCCTCGAACCTGGATCCTCCGGTCTCAGCCTCCCAAATGCTGGGATTACAAGCGTGTGCCACCACGCCAGGCTGTTCTAGAAATCTTCTCGAATCACTTTTAATACATTCCTATGATTCATTAGCAGTAACTCACAGGGATTATCAGTTTATCAATATTTCCAATCTCTCTCTCCCTGTAAATATATTTTTATTATATATAATAATATATATAATATATATATATATATATATATATAATATCACCTATCTATCATCTATTGTGTATGTGGTACCGAGGATCAAAACCAGGGACATTCTACCTCTGAGCTATACCCCTAGTCCTTTTTGCTGAGGGCTTCACTAAGTTGTTAAAGCTAGCCTTGAACTGTGATCCTACTGTCCCAGCCTCCCAGGTACTGAGATTACAGGCACGTGCCACCATGACCAGCTTACAGTGATAATTTAGAGAATTTATTTCACATGCCCATAATGCCATAATGGAACCACTTAATATTTTTTAAGTATTTAATTTTTACCTTTGAACAAACATTTCTAGAAATAGACATTTGACCAAATGAAAAATTGTTTTCCTCAAAAAATATAGTTCTTTGACTTAAATTTTATTATAAGCCCAAACAAATGATGCTGTCCAACATTTGAAAGTTTCCTAAGTCGAGCACAGTGGTGGTGCACACTTGTAGTCCCAGTACTTGGGAGGCTGAGACAGGAGGATGTGGGTTCACAGCCAGCCTCAGCTACTTAGTGAGGCTCTCCACAACTTAGTGCGACCCTATTTTAAAATAAAGAATAAAAAATAGGACTGAGGTATAGCTTGGAGGTAGAATGCCCCTGGGTTCAATCCCTAGTATCGCCAAAAAAAGTCTCCTAAAAGGTTTGAAGTGGCTTTTCTTGGAACACAGTGAGAAACTGGATATTGTTTATACCTTATGTAAACAAAGAATTAAAAACAAATATCTGGAGCTGGGCATGGTGGCACATGCTTGTAATCCCAGTACTTGGGAGGCTGAGACTGGAGGATCCAGGTTCTCAGCCAGCCTCAGCTACCTAGTGAGGCATTCCGCAACTTAGTGAGACCCTGTTTCAAAATAAAAAGAATAAGCCGGGCATGGTGGTACACGCTTGTAATCCCAGTACTTGGGAGGCTGAGACTGGAGGATCCGGGTTCGCGGACAGCCTCAGCTGCTTAGTGAGGCCCTCCGCAACTTAGTGAGGCCCTGTTTCAAAATAAAGAATAAAAAATAGGACTGGGGGTGTAGCCCGGAGGTAGAATGTCCCTGGGTTCAACCCCAGTACTGCAAATAAATAAATAAATAGAAATATAAAATAGAACTGGGAGTATAGCTCGGAGGTAGAATGCGCAAGTCAGGTTCAGGCAGTGTTTTGCCTTCTACTGATAGACTACACTTCTTTTCTCTCCTCAATCTTACCAGCGCTACACACATTAATCTTATTTATTGCTGAGCGACATCCCGACCATCTGCTCTTGCTAGTATTCCAGCTGAAAATATCATTCTTTTTCAATATATTTAGCCCCCAGTAATTTGTGTTCTAAAAATTTTATTACAAAGCAAGTATATGAGGGGGCAGAGGTAGTGAGAATAAATTTGATCATCTAAACATTATATATCCATGGCTTATAAGCAAAATTCATGTACTGATTTATGAAAGGCAATTCTACATATATTTTGAACTTCTACTCTCACTTGCAGCTGCCCAAATCCCAACTGGTATTTCAGAACTGACATTTTTAACAAACGGTACTTTCAGATGGTTCATGATGTTTTGTATTTTAGTTCCAGATGGAGAACTGGTTCAGTTGAGAGAATAACTATAATCCAGAGTGATGATTTCTTATTAAATTACAAAATGTTTATTTTTGGTTTGGAAATCTGAAAAATAATTTCTAACACTCAATGTCATGGGAAACCTTGAAAATATTTCTTGATTATACAACACATTATATAAAACTTTACTTGCACAGTATATAAGATTCAATTACATATGTAAATGAATTGACAGTTTAAAAGCCCAAAATACTTTTCATTGTAACTTTTTCTTATTTAATATTTAGCTAAGAATGGAATGTTTTCTTTTACCTTGAATTACAAAGCAGTTGTTCATAACTTTTTTTTAAATTAAGATACTCCCAGCCGGGCGTGGTGGCGCACGCTTGTAATCCCAGGCTGAGACCAGAGGATCCGGGTTCGCGGCCAGCCTCAGCTACCTAGTGAGGCAATCTGCAACTTAGTGAGACTCGGTTTCAAAATAAAGAATAAAAAATAGGGCTGGGGGTGTAGCTCGGAGATAGAATGCCCCTGAGTTCAATCCCCAGTACCGCAAAAAAAAAAAAAAAAAAAAAAAGATACTCCCCCAAGCCAGGCGTGGTGGCGCACGCTTGTAATCCCAGCATTTGGGAGGCTGAGACGGGAGGATCCGGGTTCACGGCCAGCCTCAGCTACCTAGTGAGGCACCCTGCAACTTAGTGAGACTCGGTTTCAAAATAAAGAATAAAAATAGGGCTGGGGGTATAGCTCGGAGGTAGAATGCCCCTGAGTTCAATCCCCAGTACTGAAAAAAAGAAAAAAAAAAGATACTCCCCCATACTAAATGACAGTATTTTAAAATTTCAAGTTTCAAGAAAGAAAAATTAAATGTCCTAATTAGAAACAAACTTAAGCAACACATTCTTTTTCCTCGTTTTTCCTAAGCACTGTCTTTCCTCCCTTGTATAGGACACATAATCAGGAAAAACACTATTACCTTCGTTAGCACTCCTCTCTCCTTCCCAGGTATCAATTGATTTAGAGGGTTAATAAAATCAGAGTGAGCAAATGAAAAACTAGAATGTATTCATTCTACTACCAGACTTTTCTAGAAGTCTTTCCAAATCACTTTTAATACATTCCTATGATTCATCAGCAATAACCCACAGGAATTATTAGTTTGCCATTATTTCCAGTCTTCCACATGTATCTAATTCAAATCTTAAGTCTTTTAAGTAGCCTATAGTAAACACGTCCATGAATATTCATCTCCTTGAATTTGTTTTTACTTTGTCCTTTCACAATAGTCCTTCCTTTCCTTTCAAAGAGACAAATTGTCACAATAGTTTGCTTTTTATGCCATGTTCAACCTTCAAAGGTTTTTATATTCCTTCTGATAAATCCTGACCATGTTGAGTATAGCTATAACTTAATTTTTTACTAAGAGGCAATTTTTTTGTGTATGTGGTACTGGGGGTTGAACCTAGAGGCATTCTACCTCCAAACTACACCCCCAGCCCTATCTTATTCTTTATTTTGAAACAGGGTCTAAGTTGCAGAGGGCCTCACTAAATTGCTGAGGCTGGCCACGAACCTGTGATCCTCCTGTTTCAGCCTCCCAAGTACTGGGATTACAGGCGTGTGCCACAACATCTGTCATAAGAGGCACTTTAAATAGCTAGAGTGAAATGGTCTTGGATTACCTTTGCAAATTTCCTAAGCCAAACCTTTAAGAGATCAAACTACCAACATAAACACTCATAAAAAAAATTCATAGCTAAAGCCGTGCGTGGTGGCGCAATTTGTAATCCCAGTACTTGGGAGGCTAAGACAGGTTCGAGGCCAGCCTCAGCTACTAAGTGAGGCCCTCCACAATTTAGTGAGACCCTGTTTCAAAATTAAAGAATAAAAAACAGGACTAGGGGTATATCTTGGAGGTAGAATGTCCCTGGGTTCAATTATCAGGACTGCAAAAAAAAATGTGTAGCTAAACCTGGCATGATGGTCCATGCCTGTAATCCCAGTACTTGGGAGGCTGAGAAAGGAAAAATCACAGGTTTAAGGCTGGCCTCAGCAACTTAGACCCTGTTCCAAAATTTTAAAAAAGGGTTGGGGGTATCACTCAGAGGAAGAATGACCCAGGGGTTAATCTCCACTATCCCCCTCATTTATAAATAGGAAGAAAATACCTCCTCCTTGGTGAATCATACATTTGCCAGGTGTGGTGGCAGATACTTATAATCCCACTACTTGGCATGCTGAGACAGAAGAATCACAGGTTTCAGGCCAGCCTCAGTAACTTAGTTAGGCCCTCAGCAACTTGGCAAGACCATTTCACCAAAAAAAACCCAAAAAACAAGCCAGGCATTGTGGCACACACTTTTTGTTTTTTTTTTGGTTTTTTTGCAGTACTGGGGATTGAGCTCAGGGGCATTCTACCTCTGAGCTATACCCCCAGCCCTATTTTTTATTCTTTATTTTGAAACAGGGTCTCACTAAGTTGCGGAGTGCCTCACTAGGTAGCTGAGGCCGGCCGCGAACCCGGATCCTCTGGTCTCAGCCTCCCAATGCTGGGATTATAAACATGCGCCACCACGCCCGGCTGTCGCACTTTTAATCCCAGTACTTGAGAGGCTGAGACAGGAAGATCCCAGGTTCAAAGCCAGCCTCAGCAACTTGTGAGGCCCTCTGTAACTCAGTGAAACACTATTCAACAAGAATTCCCCTGGGTTCCATCCCTAGCACCACAAAAATAAATAAATTAAATAACAAAAAAACCACATAGCTAACTATTCCAAATATGACTTAGTATAGAAATGTGTATAAATATCTCAGTGGACTTTATAAAAAAAAAATGAAACATTTTGAGCCGGGCGTGGTGGCACACGCTTGTAATCCCAGCATTCGGGAGGCTGAGACCGGAGGATCCGGGTTCACGGCCAGCCTCAGCTACCTAGTGAGGCACTCTGCAACTTAGTGAGACTCGGTTTCAAAATAAAGAATAAAAAATAGGGCTGGGGGTATAGCTCGGAGGTAGAATGCCTCTGAGTTCAATCCCCAGCACCACAAAAAAAAAAAAAAAAAAAAGAAACATTTTGAAATTTCTGCAGCTGTCCCCAAAATATAAAGAACTAAAATTCCTTGGTAATTTCCTTTGCAAACAACCCTCCCTCCCCACCTCGTGTACCAAGGATTGAACCCAGTGGCATGCTACTTCTGAGCTACACCCCCAATCCTACTTTATTTTGAAACAGGATCTCACTAAGTAGCTAAGACTAGCCTTGAACCTGTGATACTGTCTCAGCCTCCAGAGTACTGAGATTATAGGAATGCACCACTGTGCCTGGATAGCATAGCATAAGTTTAAGATGTTCATTAAAAATCTACTTATAACAAAGATGGAAAGCAGTAAGAGACCAATTTTAAAACTCTTCAATGCATCCGTGCAGTGCTCAGCTTCTTTCCCTTTTTGAAGTTCAGAAAGAATCAGTTATTGCATTGGTTCATATAGCAAAGTGACTATTCTACAGTCAAGAGTATCAAGGAAAAGTAGTTACCACATAGGCAGAGAGGCCAGGCAGTAAAGTGGCCACTCCAAAAAACAGCCCTTTGCTCAGCTTCCCAATGTGCTTATGACTAAATAACATGTTCATACTGGGTCTACTAAATGCAAACATTTTCATAATTTTTATTGCTATGCCTAATCTTGTACAATGAATCTTAGGTCTCATCTCTTAGTCAGCTCTCTAACCTATACTACACATTTTTGTTCTGGGCCACTAAGTAAGAAACTGAAAGCCTGAAAGGCTTTCCAGCTCCACCACTAAACTGATCAAGGTCATAGGTTGTCTCTTCAGGGAGACCCATGACACCCATTTTTGGTTCTCATCCACCCCAAAGAAGGAAACACACACACACACACACACACACACACACACACACACACACACACGCTTTCGCAAGCAGTCTCTCTCTCGTTTGCGCTTGGCTTCCTTGTAGGAAGAGCCTAGTTTATGCACAACCAAACATAAAATGGTTATGCTGCTGATCTTATCAATTGTGCAATCCACTCTTAAAAAATCGAATCTGAAAATGTCACTTCCAGGCTCAAAAAACTGGATTTATGCCAAACTCACAATCAATCTTTGGCTCCCATTTAAAACCTTAATTTTCTGATAGGTCTTCCAAAACAAGATTCCTACCTGAAGTGAAATACACAAATGTACAAGTCACAAGATAAAACTGAAAAACACTTATCAAGGCAAAACTTAAAATATTCAACTTTTTACAATTACATTTTTCCAGTCAAAATACAACATGTCTTTATACATTACACTTGTAAGGTTTTTTCTTATGTGTGGGTAGGGGCTGTGGATTCAGTTTCTAAGTTCTGTGCAAATTCATTTGAACACATAACAATTGTGACTATTTTTGTAAGAAAAAATTTCAGTTAAAATTCTTAACCAACCAGCCAGGCGTGTTGGCGCACGCTTGTAATCCCAATACTTGTGAGGCTGAGACTGGAGGATCCAGGTTCAAGGCCAGCCTCAGCTACTTAGTGAGGCCTTCTGCAACTTAGTGAGACCCTGTTTCAAAATAAAGAATAAAAAATAGGCCTAGGGCTGTAGCTCAGAGGTAGAATGCCCTCAGGTTCCATCCCCAGTACCGCAAAAAAAAAAGGACTGGGGGTATACCTGGGTTCAATCCCCAGTACTGAAAAAAAAATCTTAACCATCCAATGGAAGCTGTGTTAATAAAGAAAAGATTTAATATATAAACACAAAGATTAGCCATCTTTTTCCTAGATTGGGAATGTAAACAGAAGTTCACCACAGTTGTCTGTTAAGAGTTATTTATTAATTGTTCCACAATAGTACTAAAGTTCATAACAAACCAAAGTACCAAAATAAGTCTGAACTAAAAAAATGACAAAATAAGAACAGTTTTCCAACCAAAACTTTCCTTTACCCTTTTAGGTACTTAAATTCTCCAAGACCAATATTACTATTGGGAAAATTTATATTCTTTTTCTCCTTTCAAAAAAATATTCCTTTTCTTCTCCACTGATACACCTTACCTCCACTAACACTTAACCCCTGCTCCATTACTCTTTTATTCTTTATGAACACAGTTAATGTTTTTGCCTTTTGAGTATAAGATCTAAATTGTTAATTTTTTTCTCCAGCTATTTATACTTTCCAAGAGGTTTTTTTTTTTTTTCTTTTTTTTGCATGGTACTGGGGATTGAACCCAAGGGCATTCTACCTTTGAGTTACACCCGCAGCCCTATTTTTCATTCTCACTAAGTTGCGGAGAACCTAAGAAGCTAAGGCTGGCTGCAAACCTGAGGTCCTCCTGTCTCAGCCTCCCAAGTCCTGGTATTATAAGCATACAACACCATGCTGGCTAAGTGTTACCTCTTTTAACATATAACATACTTTACCAGTCTCATCTTAAACACTACACTCCAACCTGGCTAGTCACACTCAGGCTATTTTAAGTATAGTCTTAAGCCAGGCATGGTGGCGCATGCTTGTAATCTCAGTACTTGGGAGGCTGAGACAGGAAGATCGCAGGTTTGTGGCCAGCCTCAGCTACTTCCTCCACAATTTAGTGAGATCCTGTTTCAAAATAAAAAATAGAGCTAGGTATAGTTTGGAGGTAGTATGCCCCTGGGTTCAATACCCAGTACTGGAAAAAAAAAAAAAAAAAAGTATAATCTTCATGTTATAAAGAATTTAATTATTCCTCCTAGGTTAAAAAAAAAGTTGAGTTGGTTGTGAAGAGTTCCTTTTGTTTAGGGTTTTGTTTTTTGGGGGGGTTTTTTGGTGGTATTGGGGATTGAACCCAGGGGCATTGTACCTCTGAACCATATCACCAGCCTTATTTTGTATTCTTGATTTTGAAACAGGGCCTCACTAAGTAGCTGAGGCTGGCCGTGAACCTGGATCCTCCGGTCTTAGCTTCCCAAGTACTGGGATTACAAGTGTGCACCACCACACCTGGCTGGGTTTTTGTTTTGCTTTGTTTTTTTCAATACTTATCTACAAAGCTACTTCTGTGCAAATGAAAAACTTCTATAGTTGATTATTATATATTGTTAACACATTTGTTAATGTAAAATACTGAACTGTCAAGTCTAACATATATGGTAGTTATCAGATAAGAACATACACAAAGGATTATAAATTCTATTCAACTTTTTATTTGACCAACTTATCATAAAATTCTATAGCTTTATGTAACAAATGTATTCTACAAATGTAACTAACTGAACTGCAGATAAAAGATTAAAAATAACCCTCATATTTGACGATTTTTAGTTTAGGCATTAATTTTCAAATTATTTGTACAATAATTCTTCAGTATGTAAGCAGTCTTCTAAGGAAGGGATTCTTAACCTGGGGTTCACAGGTAAATTTTTTTTGTCATCTTATGAGCGTGTAGACTGATGTACACATTTTTTATGTGCAGGTTTATTTTTGCTAGTGTATGAGTTTCAGGAGACATTGATTCTATCATCTGCTCAAAGAGTCTATGACCTCAAAAATGTTATGTAATATTTCCCCGCATGAGACAAATACTCATTTAGAACCTACTTATGTTATATATATATAGTACATATATATATGTTATGTTATATATATTATATATGTTGTTATATATATAGACAGACTGTATTTGAGTGTGTCTAACATAAGTCTGTATGTAACAGTCTAACAGACTGTATGAGTGTGTCTAACATTATATATATATATATTTTTGGGGGGGGGTACTGAGGATTGAACCCAGAGGCATTCTACCTCCAAGCTACACGCCCCCGTCCTATTTTTTTTATTTGGAAACAGGGTCTCACTAGGTTGCTGAAAGCCTCGTGTGCCAAGGCTGGATTTGAACCTGCAATCCCCGACTCAGCCTCCCAAGTACTGGAATTACAAGTGTGCACCACTACGTCTGGCTTATTATTTATTTTATAACAGGGTCTAAGTTGTGGAGGGCCCATGTAGCTGAGACTGGCCACAAACCTGCGATCCTCCTGTCTCAGCCTCCCAAGTACTGGGATTATAAGTGTGCGTCAC
>PVLC010005659.1:46186-65086 GCA_004027655.1 Graphiurus murinus
AAAAAAAAAAAAAAAAAAAAAAAAAAAAAAATAAGTGTGCGTCACTACGCTTGGCTCAGCCAATATTTTTTTAAAAAGCAAAATGAATACAAAAAAGGCAATAACTTAAAAACTATGTCCTCTTTATGGCAACAATCTCTTTAAAAAACAAGTACAATATCACAAAGGATTCTCTTATATAAATATATATTTTTTTTTTCTGGGTTCTGGAGATTGAACCCAGAGGCATTCTACCTCTGAGCTACACCGACCCCCCCCCCCCACCCTATTTTACTTCTTATTTTGAAACCAGGTCTTGGTAAACTGCAGAGGGACTGCACTAAATTGTTGGGGCTAGCCTTGAACATGTGACCTTGTTGTCTGAAGTCTCCCAAGTACTGGGATCACAGGCCTATGCCACACCTGGCGCTCTCTCTCTCTCTCTCAGGGGCATTCTACCTCCAAGCTATACCCCCAGCCCTATTTTTTATTATTTTGAAACAGGGTCTCGTAAATTGCTGAAGGCCTTACTAGGTAGCTGAGGCTGGCCACAAACCGGGATCCTCCGGTCTCAGCCTCCCAAATGCTGGGATTACAAGTGTGCGCCACCACGCCCAGCTTATATCGAATTTTTAACACAGATTAAAACTGCAGATTTCCAAGATGCTATCTCCATGCTAATGCTTATTTTATTGCAGTACTGGATATTGAACCCAGGGACATTCTACTGAGCTACACCCCAGCCCTATTTTATTTATTTATTTATTTTTTGGAGTACTGGGGATTGAACCCAGGGGCACTCTACCTCTGAGCTGCACCCCCTAGTCCTATTTTTAATTCTTTTTTTTTTTTTTTTTTGAAACAGGGTCTCACTAAGTTGCAGAGGACCTCACTAAGTTGCTGAGGCTGGGCGCAAACCTGCAACCCTCCTGTCTCAGCTTCCCAAGTACTGGGATTACAAGCATGTGCCACCATGTCTGGCTCTATTTTATTTTTGAAACAGGGTCTCATTAAGTTCTGAAGGACTCACTAAATTGCTAAGGCTGGCTTAGAAACTGCGATCCTCCCGGCTCAGCCTCTTAAGTACTGGGATTACAGGTGTGCATCACTGTGCCAGACACTAATGCTCATTTTAAATAGTAGGTTAAGAACATAAAAATATATAAGAACACAATTTCCCTCAAAATCAAGGACTCTTTATCATCTCATAGAGGGTACAAGCACATTAACAAACCATCACAGGTCTCTCTTCTTAAATACCAGAAGAGATCCCATGACAAAAACATATGTAGAACATTACTGACACAACCTCATGCAACATGATGCACAGATTATATCACAGTACCAACAAAGTCTTGCATCACATTTTAAAAATGAAATGCTATCATTCTGCATCATAGAAAACATGAAGATCATTAAGCTCTGAAAACAAATCCTCAGATGTTTTACTCTAAAAGTGGAACTTTGAAGTTCAAAAACTTTTTTTTTTTTTTTTTGAAGGACCTTCTGTTTAATAAGTGGTCAACCAGTTTAGGCTTAAATTAATGACAAATAACTACAAATGCCACATACCAGGAATGAATAAAAACTTTTACCTCTTTCATCTGATTTGTACAATACAGAAAACTGAATGAGGTAGAAATATCTGTATCACTCTTTGCAACTAGAAAATACATTAAAAACTGTAAGCAGATTTTTTTTCCACATCTATGTTCTCATTACTCAAATACTTCACAAATTACAATCCAGTAACTGCTAAATTGTGGTATCACCCTGAACTTAGAAGTAACACAACAGAAATCCAAAGCACTGTTTCCTACATTATACCCTAACATCTTAAAAGTGACAAAACTTTTATTTTAAAATGATTGGATTCAGATATAGACATTCCACAAGATAAAAAGACAGGTGAAGTGGTTAAAGAAAAAAGTTTAACTAATAGGACTAATCTGAATAGGAAAAAAAAAAAAATCATTTGTGCAAGGAAATAAAGAAATGGCTTTCAAGGCAGAATCAGTGACGATTCTGCTTAGCATGTGAATTAAATTAAATAACCAAATCTAGGAAATAATGGTGACAATGAAAATTAATCTATACTATTCCCTAAGCATATGGGCCCAGGCTTATGCTTAATATAAACCATTACTCATTTCCCTAAATTACTATATGGCTACTTAAAAAAACTCAAGACCATTTTACCTGTCATCCATCATCTTATTATCTTTTTGAGGCAAAAAAGGATGCACCCTGAACCAAAAATATTGGAATACTTTTTGATTTAAAATAAAGCCTCAAGCCAGGCGTGGTGGCGCACGCTTGTAATCCCAGCATTTAGGAGGCTGAGACCGGAGGATACAGGTTCGCAGCCAGCCTCAGCTACCTAGTGAGGCACTTCGCAAATTAGTGAGACCCTGTTTCAAAATAAAGAAAAAAAATAGGGCTGGGGGTATAGCTGGAAAGTAGAATGCCCCTGAGTTCAATCCCCAGTACCGCAAAAAATTAATTAATTAATTAAAGCCTCAATAAGTAATCTGCCAAGTGTAATATTTAGAATGGCTAAGTCCATTTCAATAAAACATGTTCTAATTCACATATTAGATTTCTATTCTTCCATATTATTGTGCACCTTAAACACAAAAGATTTAACCCGCTTCCAAATAAAATAATCTAGAATACATCTAGAAACACAAAACATATTTTAAAATACAATAAAAATGCAAGCTCCTAAATTGCAAATTATATCACTAATGTTAATATTTTATGAAATGTAGCCCATAGAACTCTGAAAAATGTGACTGATTAAGTGATATCTCCTTTCTTCAATTTTGTGATTAACAGGACTTTTATTGGTAGTAAACTAGAGCAAACAATCAGAATAATACATATGCAGTATTCAGTACACACAATAAAAGTTAAAGAAATTCAAAACCTGTATAAAACAAACTGGAGAAAAATCATACAGCTTAAGAGATACAGTGGTAAAGGTCCTCTCCATCCTTAAATTACAGCTTGTACTCTGTACCCAATAGAACTTACCGAACTTAACTGAAGTAAGAAATACAGACTTTTTAGTATCGTGTAGTTAAGAGGATTAAACACATTTTCTAAGAATCTTTCAATGACAAGTTGGTGACCCTGTAGCTGCTAAAAAGCTAAAGGGAGGAACCTGGGGAAAGGAAATTAACTAGTATTTTGTAACCATTTTTAATAATTTCTTATTTTCCAAACACTGCTTTTATAACAGAAGTGTTTTACACTTGCACAATATTAATTACTTTATTATACATGGAAGCCTGTGGTAGGCTGATTACACAATAAGACTGCAAACAACCAGTGGTACTTTTCTGACGTCAGAAGAGTACATAAGACTGAAACATCACCAAAAGTACATAAAAAACTCATCAGCATAAACATCAAAGTACATTAAAAAATATAATCAGGAAAAAAAATACAATTGCTAAAAAGTGGTTTAGAGCAGAGCCACTGCCTATCAGTAGCTTCAAATGGCAATTAGCATTCATAGCAAGTTTTGATGACTTTACAAGACCCCTGTACAATACTGACTAATACACCCTTTTAAAATGTACATTAAAGGCTGCAATTTCACAAAGAGGTTCTGATGTCATTATTAAATTCATATTCTTTTATTCCTCACATGAGCTATGTCATCAAGTGGAATCACAACCCTAGTAATATCTATAGCTCTGAGTTTGTGGGGTTTCATTATATATGGATATGTATACAGAGTTTGTTTTTAAAAAGTGAGGTTGGGGATGTTTTATTCTTTGTATTTGGATACCATAAGGCATATTAAATGCATAATCAATTACTTATTGGAATGTAAGCCATCCTAAAATTGAAACTCTCAAGATATGGAGAAGAGGGTGGAAATCTAGAAAGGTAGGTTAAGAAGAACCAAAACACAGAAGTGAGGGTGATATGTAACACACACAAGAGAACATTTTTAGGTCATGTATAATAAAAAATGCATACCCCAAGTTTCAATGAATTATGTGATTCCAACTTGGGTTCTAATACTGGAACCAACCAACCACTTGAGCTTCAACACTGTACTAGACATCCATAGAATCGCTTAGTGGAACTACAGCCTTGTTACAGTTAGGAAAAAGAGAGGGTGTTTTTTTTTAAAAAAAATTATTCTTTATTAAAGCTATCATTCCAGGCTTTGATCAAAGATCCAAGAATATTTGTTCTACCAGGCTGGAATGAAACGTGGTTTGGAAGTTCAGAGTACACTTAAAAGCTGCAACAAAATATAGGTAGCCAACAATCTCAGAATTTTGGATCAGCCCAGATGGAGATAGCAATTTGAAATGTTTTAATCCCTTACTTAAATGATGAAATGTATATATCATCAGCCCAGAAAGAGCAATTTGAAATGTTTTCGATCCCTTACTTAAACAGTGAAATGTATATCATACTACTTGTAAATTGGATATTCCATTACGGTGATAACGTACAGAATTCCCATGCGTTATTACACTTTCCTGAGAGTAAAGCAATTAGAATAACCTTAATCCTATCAACAAAGTTTTTTTTTTTTTTTGTGGTTTCTTTTTTGTAGTTGTTTTTGTTTTTTTTTGTTTGTTTGTTTTGTTTTTTTTTTTTTGTAGTTTTTTTTGTTGTTGTTTTGTTTTTTGCATTTAAAAGTTTTGGGCTATTCCCTGACGATCTATACATGTAAATTTGATTGCTAAACATTGTCACTTTGAATGTCAAACTATTTTTAATCTATTGATTTTGATTAAAAATCATAATACAAACAGAGCTAAAATCACGCTAACAAAATAAACTAAATATGAAAAGTTGCATTGAAAGGGCATTACATTATTCTTAATAGGATCGTGTAGAAACATTCCAATGGCAGTGTTCTCAAAATAAAACAAAATTACATTAGGAGACCCCCAGCCTGGTCACTCTTGGGACCTTACCTGTAACTCTGGCTGGTGGGTGTCTTTACTCTCGTACTACATGGCTCACTTACATCAGACATCATGTTTGTATACCCTGAGAAATCTGACACTGAAGTCCTTACTCTATGGTCCACTTCTCCGTTAGAGTTAGTGATAAAGGTCATTGGCACCCTGCTGCCCGACTTAAACTGAGAACCAAATGCTTGTGCAAAGTTCTCAATCTGGTACGTTGTTCTAGGCTCTATGTCTTTCTGAGGATCTATCTGGCTAGCTAACTCCTGAGATGGAATCTGAAAGCTTGTTGAGGACTCTAAGTTTTTCTGTTGTTCCTTCTGGCTAGTCAATTTCTGAGATGACGACTGGAAGGCGGACGAAGTCTCTAAATTCTTCTGAGAATCTATCAGATCATCCAGCTCCTGGGAAGGTGTCAATTGCTGATGTGTAGCATCCAAAGCAGATAAATAAAGACCTGGTTGAGATCCAAACAACATCCCAAAAGGAGGCTTTGGCAATGAAGATGGCAACACTGAGGTAACAGATTGGCCGAAACCACACTCCAAAGGAGATGTAGTGTATATTTGTTTTTCTGGAAATAAAGTGTGGTTGTGGAGAGGTGAAGACAAACTGACAAACTGGAAACCGTGTCCAAGAGTAAAACCTGCATTGGTGGATTTTTCAAAAGCCTGCTGGAGGTATTTGGAGTATTCTTGCAACATGTTTGCTTTATCATTCGAAGGTGTTTGGGTGCCTGGGCTCAAATTTTCTTCTTGAACCAATTCTGAGTGTTCTCCTGAGGTGTGTAAATCCACTCGTGGTTCTGTTAAACTGAAAGGATCCTCTTTCTGGCTTTCTGATTTGTTGGAGTATTGATCCAAAATACTCTGTAAAACCTCATCAGGAATTACAGACTTGTCGTGACAAGACTTAATTTCAGCATTTAGTGCTGAAGAGTCAATAAGTGACAATGGCGCCTCATTGTCCAAGACACTGACACCTGCAGACTGAATGACAGACTGTTGGGAAACCATGTGTCCTACATTTATAGAAAAGGCACTGTTGCTGCTGGCAGTTGGTAAATATCTTCTTTTCTTTGAAAACTGCATGGCATCATCATAATTACTACTTATTTGACCTTGTTTGCCACTTGTACTTTGGAGAAGATTAATGGTCTCCACACTATTATTTGATACTATACCAAGTGAGCCACTTGGTTTCCCAGACAAAGATTTCTGTCCAACTAAGTCTGGTAACGGTGACACAAAATTAAGGTAGCTTTTATCTGTATTCTTCCTGCTTCCTTTCTTAAAGATCAATTTTGGCACCCTTTTCTGTAGTTCATCTATACCAGTGCCAATTATGCCTCCACTGGAAGACACAGTAGGCATTTCTACTGAGTAACTCTGCATGTTTATATTATTTGAAATTTGTGATTCGTTTGTTTTACCAGTCTTATGTTCCTTATTTTCAATAGCTATGCTTTTTGACTTCGATTTTCTCTTTGAAGAACTTGTATTTCCCTGAGACAACACAGCCAGATTACCCATATTGTTATGGTTTGATGACCCAGGTTCTGCACTAGCGGCTCCTTTAGCTATGGCTTCACCACACGTGCGCCTGTGCTTCAACAATCTATCAGTCCTCGAAAAATACTGTTGGCAAGTGTCACACTTATATGGCTTTTCTCCACTATGCGTCCTCTTGTGTCTCTCCATATGGTACTTCTGAATAAACTTCATGCTGCACTGATCACATCCAAAGGGCTTCTCTCTACTATGAATTTTCTCATGTCTCTGCAGTAGGTATTTCTGAATGAAACCCATACTACACTGGCTGCACTGGAAGGGTCTTTCTCCTGTATGAATGAGGACATGTCTCCGCAGGTGATAGGAGCTTCGGAAAGCAGCACTACAGTGATCACAGATATGAGGTTTCTGACTTGGGGAGAGGATGGCACCTTCTCCATCTCCAACCAAAGAAGGTTTGGAAGATGCACTTGGCTTCCTCTTGGCTTTGATTCCCTGAGATTCTGGCTTTGGCCTCTTTGCCTTTTTGACATTAGTGTCCTGCTTTGGCTCCTCGTTGCCATGGTCGTCAGTCCTGCTGCTGCTGCTGCTGCTCAGTAATACATCACGGTGGTGTTGGGCTGGTTGCTGCTGGACATGCTGGTGGAGAATACTGAGGTCCTGGATGACACCGTGGCTCCCCCCTTCCCCGCCTCCTAGGCCTGGAGATCTCTCTTCAGCTCCAGCGAACAGCCCCCCATAGTGGTGGTGGTGATGGTGGTGGTGGGACTGCTGCTCTTCAGGATCCGCGGGTTTCTCCTGTTTGATGCTAACCAAAGACTGCAAGAATCCCCAGGAGGTCCTCTGCGAAGGGAAGGCCGCGGCTGACGCCGCCGGCTCCTTCTTGAAAGTCATGTCCGGGGCTGGAGGAGGGGGGGGCTCAGCGGCCGGGGCTGCGGAGGTAGAGGAGGATAACACGCACTGCGGGGGAGGGGCGGCCGACCCCGCGGGCCGGGTGAAGCTGGTGACCGGGGGAAGCCGGTGGTTGAACATAACCATACCCTGGGGAAAGGTGGGCTCCATCTCTGCTCTCCTGCTGCTGCTGCTGCTGCCGCCGCCGCTGCCGCCGCCGCCGCCGCCGCCGCCGGAGCCGGAGCCGCTACCACCGCTACTGCCCGTACCACCGCCGCCACTCAGGAACCCGCTGCCGATTTTCATACCCCGGAGGAGGCCTGGCTGAGGAGAGGAGGAGGAAGAGGGAAGAGGGAGGAAAGGAGGTGGAACCGGGCCCCGGGCCGGGACCACCGCAGCGCTCAGGACCCCGCCGCGCCGCCGCCCAGATCGCAACGCGCCCAGCACTAATTCCCAGCCCCGTCGCCTCCGGCGCCGGCATGCGTGACCCTGCGACTCTCCCCAGAGCCTCGCCCTTGCCCTCCCGGACCCACCGGCAACACTTACGGGTCCCGCCGCCGTCGCAGCCGCCGTCGCCTCCAGTTAATAAAAATAACGCCGTCCTCTCCACAATGGAATTAAAAGCCTCCCCTGGACTGCGCAGCCGCGGCGCGGTGTCTGCTGGGAACTCCTCGACCCGACCAGAGGGGAGCTCTACGGACTCACGGCGCCTGCGCCGCAGTTTCCGCCGGCCTGCCTGTCAATCACTGGGGCGGTTGGGCGGAGTCGGGGGCGGCGTGGGAGGGGCGGGGATTTGGAACCCGGCTGAAAAGGGGCTTCCGCGACGAATAGACGTGATTGGCGGACTGCGCTGAAGGTGATGAAAGTGGCTCAGGCCTTGGGGGAAAGACGCTCAGGAGGTGGAATCCGAGGGGCGGGAAGTTTCCGGGGTGGGGGGTGGGGGTCCGGAGAGGAAGAGACAGTATAGCAGCGTGGCGTGGGAGCCGCAGAGAAAGGGACCCGAGGAGAAGGTGGGGGAAACTGAGGACTGAACTTTGGGGCTTACTTCACTTTATGGGTTGCAGTCCAGGTATTGAATCGAAATCCAAACCCAGAAATGGATCATTTAGGACACTTTGGATACTATCTAAAAGCATGAAACTTCAAATGCTCAATATTAGTTTGGAAACACTAATAATGTTCATCTTTTGCATTTATAGGAAGAACTTACTTTGAAACCGCAATAGAGGTACCGTTGCAAAAAAAAAAAAAAAATTGTCTTTCTGCCAACCTACCTGAAGGCTACTGGAAAGGGAAAGCTCCTGTAATCCGGTGCAGCAGCCCTGTAAAACACGCCCACACGCATACTTCATCAGCATCTGATGTGATTTAAATGCCCACAAACCTTCTCAGGCTGGCTAATGAGTCTGTTTGCCACCTTGTATTGCTGCCTGACCTCTTATATTATTTTGTGAAAAACTGACCACCAGGCCCTTCTGAGATCTCTGCTATGATCTATTCTTTCCTCTCCAGTATAGAATGCCTAGAAATGCATGCAAAATTGCAAACTTTCCATTAAGGGAAAGATATGAAGTAAAATCTTGAAATCAAAGTTAAATCAACAAAACCAAACAATAAGTATTTATTCAGTGCCTAATGTAGACAAGGTGCTTGCTTTCTTATTAAACATGCAAAAAATCTAAACCAACAACTTTCCTAAGGTTATTTATAAATCACATAAATTTTTAAAGATCTAAAACTATGGCAATAGTTTATTTACATAGTATATTTTCTTTCTTTGTGTGTGTGTGTGTGTGTGTGTGTGTGTGTGTGTACTAGAGATTGAATTTAGGGGCATTCTACCTCTGAGTTACACCCCCAGCCCTACTTTATTTTTATTTTGAAACAGGGTCTCACTAGGGTGATGAGAGTCTCACTACTTGCTGAGGCTGTCCTGGAATCCGTGATGTCCTGTCTCAGCCTCCGAAGTACCAGGATTCATGCCTGGCTGTATATTTTCTTAATGAAATTATATGTCCATTTTCTCATAATATTTCTCTAGCTAAATAATGTCTCATGATTAAGTAATAAATAACTTCTCTGAGAAATTTCACAATTGAATCCATAAAGATTATTTACTAATACTTATGGGCCTCTCTGAGCTTGCCTGAGAAACATAAAAGACCATATTTAATGAGCATTTTGAAATAAGAAATAATTGTACTTTTCTAACCCCAGGCAACTGCATATAAGCATTCTGCCCTTTAAACTGAAACTTTCAAGTATAGCTAAGTGTTAAGGGACTGAAAATTCAAGAACTTCAGGCAGTAGTAAAATATTAGTCAATGCCTATGAGAAATGAGGCTGTCCCTTTATTCAGGGTGCCAGTGTTTAATAGTAAGCTGGGATGCATATAAGCTAGTCCAAGCATGAAGGGCAGTAGGACACTCCTATGAAAAGCCAACTTTGTTCCTCAGTTATCAAGATAAGAAACCTGTCATTTCTCTCATTCACTCTGTCAGCCTTGAGATACTCCAAGCCGACTTACTCTGTGTTGTACACCTCATATATCAGGAAGATGAAGAGACCCTGTAAAATAAAATGGAGGGGAAAAGCTGTTAACGCTAATCATTTCAGCAGTAGAAATACCTGAAATAAACTTTCCTGGGAACAGACAAAAGAAGACACACTTCATCAAGGTCAATTTATTTTCCTATTTTTCAACATTAGAAGCTGTACCTTGAGCATTTATGTGATAACATACCAGCACATCACTGACAGTACTTGTGCTATTCAATTCCATAGAAATAGAAAATAAAAATGCCATCCGAAGTACATAGAATAGTAATTAGGAAAATCAATATACCAGTCTCTGAAAGATAGCAGTGTAATGAAAAAATTAAACTCAGAAAAAAATGACATCAAAGTAATCATAGAAATAGCATTAAGCAAAAAGATACATATATATGTGTGTGTATACACACACACACACACACACACACACACACACACACAGCATTAAGCATTAGTATTTCTAAGCACTGATTGATTAGTTGCAGAACTGGGGATTGAACCCAGGGGCATTCTACCTGAGAGCTACATATCCAGCCCTATTTTTAATTTGAAACAGGGTCTCATTAAGTTGCAGAGGCCTCACAAAGTAGCTGAGGCTGGCCACGAACCTGCAATTCTCCTGTCTCAGCCTCCCAAGTACTGGGATTACAAACTTGCAACACTACACTTGGATAAGCACTGTTTTAGAGAGAAACTAGAATATATTTATTACAATCTCCAGTGGGATAAATTTTTTTTTTAAAGTAAAAAATCCTAGGGATTGGGAGTATAGCTCAGTGTTAGACTGCTTGCCTGGCATGCAAAAGGCCTTGGGTTTGATCCCTAGCACTGCAAATAAAACAAAACACACACACACACACACACACACACACACACACACACACACACCATACACCAAAAAATAAGTTCTTGTTTTCTTTTTTAAATAGACTTTATTTTTTAAAACAATACTAGGTTTACCACAAAATTAAGAGAGTATTGAGTTTATAGGTATCCCACATCCAGTTCCCTCTATTATTAATATTTTACACTAGTATGGTACATTTATTATAATGAATCTTACCAATTTTCAATTATTTATAATTTCAGGAACCGAAATTATTTCAGTGCATACATTTGTGTTAAGAAGAAAAATGCTGGAGTGGTGGTACATGCTTGCAATCTCAATATTTGGGAGGCTGAAACAGGAGGATCACAAGTTCAATGACAGCCTCAGCAAGTAGTGAGACTCATCAACCTAGTGAGACCCTGTTTCGAAATAAAAATAAAATAGGTCTAGGGACATAACTCAGAGGTAGAATGCCACTGAGCTCAATACCCAGTACCAAAAAAAAAGAAAGAAAGATTAATGAAGAGTTTTGCACAATCAAAAAATTTCATTTGGGGGGGTAGGGATATAGATCAGTTGTAGAATGCTTGCCTACCATACATAAGGCACTGGATTCAATCCTCACCACCACAAAAAAAAAAAAAAAAAAAAAAAAAAAAAAAATCCATTTTAGCTGGACACAGTGGTGAATGCCCTGTAATTTCAGTGGGTTGGGTGGCTGAGGCAGGGAGATTGCAAGTTTGAGACCAGCCTGCAACTTAGTGACACCCTGTTTCAAAATAAAGAATAAAACACATTAAAAATAAAGAAAGAAAGAATAAAAAATAAGGCTGAGGGTATAGCTCGGAGGTAGAGTTCTGGGTTCAATCCCCAGTACCACAGGGGGGAAAAAAAAAAAAGAAGAAACCTGTTTACATTAAATCTACATGAGGCTTTAGAAATCAAAGAGCCTTTTTATAGTAGGTGTAATATATCCTATAACTTTCATATTTTGTAAAAATTAGTTTTCTCTAAAAGGAGACTATGGAAGAAAATCACATATTTTTACACACCTAGGTAAACTGAGGAAAATATAGAGTCCATTATTATTTACTGAACTTCTTTGTTACTTGTTCTCTCTCTCTCTCTCTCTCTCTCTCTTTTTTTTTTTTTTTTTTTGGTACTGGGAATTGAACCCAGAGGCATTCTACCTTCAAGCTATACCCCCACACCGATTTTATTTCTTATTTGGAAATGGGGTCTCACTGGGTTGCTGAGAGCCTCACTAAGTTTTGAGGCTGGCTTTGAACCTGTGATACTCCTGTCACAGCCTCCTAAGTACTAAGATTACAGGCATGGACCACCATGCCAAGCTATTTGTTCTCTATCTTTGTGTGTGTGTGGTACTGGGGATTGAACCCAGGGGCATTCTATCTCTGAGCTACACCCCCATCCTATTTTTTATTCTTTATTTTGAAACAGGGTCTCACTAAGTTGCAGAGAGCCTCACTGAGTATCTGAGGCTGGCTGCAAACCCGGACCCCAGATCCTCCTGTCTCAGCTTCCCAAATACTGGGATTACAAGCATGCCCCACCACGCTGGACCGGCTTGTATTCTTTGTTTTGAAACAAGGTCTCACTAAGTTGCAGAGGGCCTCACTAAGTAGCTGAGGCCGACTGCAAATCTGGATCCCTC
Organism: Graphiurus murinus; assembly: GCA_004027655.1. Taxonomy (NCBI): domain Eukaryota; kingdom Metazoa; phylum Chordata; class Mammalia; order Rodentia; family Gliridae; genus Graphiurus; species Graphiurus murinus. The sequence goes on from PVLC010005659.1 coordinate 58,571, forward strand.
TGTCTCAGCCTCCCAAGTATCAAGTACTGGGATTACAAGTATGTGCCACCACGCCCAGCAAATATCTCCCTTTTGAAAACAGAATTTAGACATAAAAAGGATTCCGGATGCAGGGAGTTTCAATCTCAGAAGTTTTTTTCTCAGCCAGGCAAAGTAGCACATGCCTATAATTCCAGTACTTAGAAGACTGAGACAGGGGGCTCAAAGGTTCAAGGCCAGCCTCAGCAACTTACCAGACCCTCAGTAGTTTAGTAAGACCCTGTTTCAAAATAAAAATGAGCTGGGTGTGGTGGCATACGCTTGTAATCCCAGGACTTGGAAGGCTGAGACAGGAGGATGACAGGTTCAAAGCTAGCCTCAGCAATTTAGTGAGACCTTCTGCAACTTAGTAAGACCTTATTTCAAAATAAAAGAAAAAAATAGGGCTTGGCGGGGGGGGGGGGGGTGTAACTTGGAGGTAGAATGTCCCTGAGTTCCATCCCCGGTACCACAAAAAAAAAAAAAGAAAGAAAATGAACTCTGTGCCTCTCTTTCTCTTGGGGTATTTACTTGATGCTGCCACAACTAATCAAAAGGTAAAGCATTAACAATAATAATTAGTTGAATACTCCCAGACATAGTAACTATTTTCCCACTGATGTTACCAGCTATTGACAGTTGTGATAATTTATTTAGATCTAACTCTGCAAAACCTCATAAGCCTGTCAGTACCAGAAAAACATCTTATCTTTTCCTAAGGGAAGAATCAAAATAAAAACAGGTAAATATCTGCGTCTTAAGTCATAACGATGAGCCACTGCAGAGAGAATACCTTTAAGAACAGCTGGAAGGAACCAACTGCCAATCTTCAACTGGCACTGAGATTTCTGGAATTTCTTATATCGATGTTCAGTCCTACACAAGACTGAATACTGAAAGCATGCCACATTTCTTTCTTTTTTTTTGGGGGGGGGGGTTACTGAGGATTGAACCCAGAGGTATTCTACCTTTAAGTTATGCCCCAACTCTATTTTATTTCTTATTTGGAAACAGAGTCTCACTAAGTTGCAGAGGGCCTCGCTAAACTGCGGAGGCTGTCTTCGAACCTGTGATCCTCCTGTCTCAGCCTCCCAAATACTAGGATTACAAGCATTTGCCACCATGCCCTACTAGCATGCCACATTTCTGAAATGAATGAGCCCTCAGGTCTGATGGGCAGTTTCCTCTATTTCATCTATACACATGTCCATCCATAATATATTTGGGGTATTTATTTATAGAGGTACCAATTCTTCAGTGTTTTAGTCACAGAAAATAATAATTGGGCAGGAAGCATCTAAAGTGTAGCTGAATTCCTAAAAGCATGTCTGTACTTTATGGGCAAGGACCAGGGCCAGGAAAAGAACACCAGGATATCGCATCCAATATTGTAGAGGAGTTAAAAATAGAAACTTAATGGAAAGAGAGGAAAAATACTCCATTATTTCATCCTCATTTATCTATGAAATGTTAAAAACTGAGGCAGCTTTGTAAATATTTTCAGTTAACAGAAGTCCATTGAACAATAGCTGCGGATGGGTTCAATGGCTGACATTAGTCTGTTATCTTTTTATTGATTGTACCTTACTTTCACGTGCACTTCATAATTGTTACAAAAACCCATCTTCTTTTAAGTGGTAATACGCTCTTTCTTGGTGATACAAAGAACAGGAAAGGTGCTAGATACCCAGTACATTGCCTGCTTAAGAATCAGAATAATATTAACAATGCTAATATATGTATAGCTCTCTCAAAGCACTTTCATTTACATAATTCCATTTTGTTCCCCACTACAATACTGCAAAGTAGGCAGCATGAATATTATTAGCTCTATTTTCTATAAGGGGATTTTGAGGCTTGCTCAAAGTGCCATGATACTGATGAATCAAAGATTAGTGTTTAACTCCTAACGTAACTTTCTTTCACACACACTGCCTCCAATAGACATCTTCATAACCTTTTCAGCCACCAGCCTCAAGGTCATGTGATTGGTGAGACCTTTCAAAACTGAGGTTTATTAAAATCGTAGGGGTTTGAGCCGGGCGTGGTGGTACATGCTTGTAATCCCAGCATTTGGGAGACTGAGACCGGAGGATCCAGGTTCGCGGTCAGCCTCAGCTATCTAGTGAGGCCCTCTGAAACTTAGTGAGACCCTGTTTCAAAATAAAGAATTAAAAAACAAAACAAAACAAGGCTGAGGGTATAGCTCAGAGGTAGAATGCCCCTGAGTTCAATCCCCAGTACTGAAAAAAAAAAAAAAATCCTAGAGGTTTGATTAGCTCATAGAGTCAGGGACTCAGTGTCCAGTAATAGGATTTCCAATTATCCTGCTCCTCTACCAAGCTAAGGTGGCCTAGAAGCACAACAGGAAATACGCTCCATAACAGTGATTCTCAGAAGCTATGGGCCAGGTTCTGTCTTTTGTTCTTTGCTTACAAATTCTCATTCAATGATGTATACTTTCTAGTTGCTTGGAAACATATCTTTTCCCATCAACAGGCTGCTAGGTAACCATGTAGTCAAATATTCTCATCGTTATCATGAATTACTGAATTTCTTTGAATGTGTGCCTGTCTCTATACTGTGTACCTTCTTTTATTTATAAACCATGCTCCAACCTACTTTCTATAAATAGTTCCTGTTTGGGGGAACTATATCTCATAGAAACAAAAGCATTAGTGTACAAAGATAGGTATATTTGTGGTTGCTTGGTGAAGCCCACTGTGCAGAGGCAAAAAACTACAAACGACCAGAATGCCCTTCAACATAGGAATGGCTGAATACATTGTGGAATCTTCATCCTTTAGAATATTAGGCAGCTGAGCCAGGCGTGGTGGTACACATTTGTAATCCTAGTACTTGAGAGGCTGAAAAAGGAGGATAGCTGGTCCGAAGACAGTCTCAGCCAGTAGTGAGGTTCATAAACCATGCCAAGCTACTTATTCTCTTAAATTGTAATACACTTATTTTTATTTACAAAAATAAAATAGGGCTGGGGAGTGTAGCTCAAAGGTAGAATGCCTCTGGGTTCAATACACACACACACACACACATACACACACACAACACACACACACACACACACCCAAAACAACAAAGAATAGGGAGCTAAAAGATTGAGCTAAACTGTATTAATTAGTCTGGAAAGATGTCCATGCATTGTTGTATGAAGAAAAGCACGAGGAAAAGACATGTATGTTACCTATACTCATTTTTGTAAAACAAGAACAAATCCGCTGGGCGTAGTGGCGCATGCTTGTAATCCCAGCATTTGGGAGGCTGAGACCGGAGGATACGGGTTCGAGGCCAGCCTCAGCTACCTAGTGAGGCACTCTGCAACTTAGTGAAACCCTGTTTCAAAATAAAGAATAAAAAATAGGGCTGGGGGTATAGCTTGGATATAATTGATTAAATAGGAAAAAGGTGTGCAAGGTGTGCAAGGATGCTTGTTTCCTAGTGGAAAGGATGAAAGGAGAGGGGGTAACTCAGAAACAAGTGAGAAAGAGCTGGTCGTAGTGGCACACACTTGTAATCCCAGTACTTGGGAGGCTGACACAGGAGGATCCCAGGTTCAAGACCAACCTTGGCAATTTGGCGAGACCCGGTTTCAACATAAAAAAATGAAATCAGGCTGGGGGTGTAGCTCAGAGGGATTACAAGCATGCCCCACCACACCCGGCTAAGACTCTTGTTTCAAAAAATAAAAACAGAAGTTGGGCATGGTGGCACACACTTGTAATGGTAGTATGGTAGTACTTGGGAGGCTGAGACCAGAGGATCCGGGTTCGCGGCCAGCCTCAGCTACTTAGTGAGGCCCTCTGCAATTTAGTGAGACGCTGTTTCAAAATAAAAAATAGGAATGGTAGTGTAGCTCGGAGGTACAATGCCCCGAGTTCAATCTCCAGTACTGCAAAATTAAAAATAAAGAATAAAAAATAGGGCTGAGGGTGTAGCTTGGAGATAGAATGCTCCTAGGTTCAATCCCCAGTACCACAATCAATCAATCAATCAATCAATATAGGAAACAGTTTGCATGTGGGTAGGATCTAAATACACTTAACCCTGAGTATCCATGGGGATTGACTGTAGGCCCCTCACCCCAGTTGACACTGAGCTCTAAGGTGTTCAAGTCCCTTCTATAAAATGGCACAGTGTTTATATATAATCTATGTACATCCTAATGTATATTTCGAATTATCTCTAGGTTATTTCTAATACCTAATAAAATATAAATGCAATGTTGCTATGTAAATGGTCATTGGACTGTATTGTTTAGGGAATAATGACAATAAAAAAGTCTGTTCATGTGATCATAACAAGTCTGTTCATATGTAATGAGGTTTTTTATTTTGTTTTTTGTTTTGGTGCTGGGGATTGAATCTAGGGGCGTTCTACCTCCAAGCTACACCCCCAGCTCTTTATTTATTTATTTATTTTTATTTTGAAACAGAGTCTCACTAGACTGAAGCTGTCCTCAAACCTGTGATCCTCCTGTGTCAGCCTCCCAAGTACTGAGATTACAAGCATGCATCACCACATTCAACTTCAGATCTAGTGTTTTAAAAATATTTTTGATCTGAAGTTAGTTGAATCTGCAGATATGAAACCCATGGAGAGAGAACCCACAGACTAGGAAAGCTAACTGTGTAAGATACACAAATAAAATGTGATTTGATTTGGGGATAAGATAAGATTATTTTCTTGATTCCTATTATTTAAAAAAAAAGACTACAGTAAATTTGAAAACAAAAAAAGGTGTTTTTGTTTTGTTGTTGTTTGCGGCACTGGGGATTGAACTCAGGGGCATTCTACCTCTGAGCTATACCCTGCAGCCCTATTTTTTTATTTTTTATTTTGAAACAGGGTTTCACTAAGTTGTGAAGGGCCTCACTAAGTAGCTGAGGCTGGCTTCAAACCTGTATCCTACTGTCTCAGCCTCCCAAGTGCTAGGATTGCAAGCATGCACTGCCACACCCAGCTCCAGATTTTGTTTGTTTGTTTTTTGTGGTACTGGGGATTGAACCCAGGGACATTCTACCTCTGAGCTATATCCCCAGCCCTAATTTTTATTCTTTATTTTGAAACACCGTCTCACTAAATTGCAGAGGGCCTCACTAAGTAGCTGAGGCTGACCTCGAACCTGCAATCCTCCTGTCTCAGCCTCCCAAGTACTGGGATTACAAGCGTGCACCACCACACCCTACTTCCATATTTGTTTTTTTTTTAAGTGGATTTATTATAATTACTTTATAGAGAAACATAGATACACAATTATAAAATTCCTGACGAAATTATTTTCTTTCTTCTTCAGAGCTTCTGGTTTATTTCTAGCTATATGTCAATAGTTACATATACACATATATAACTCATCCTGTATTACTTATTTGCTATTTTTTAATATTTATTTATTTATTTATTTATTGCGGTACTGGGGATTGAACTCAAGGGCATTCTACCTCCGAGCTATACCCCCAGCCCTATTTTTTATTCTTTATTTTTAAACAGGGTCTCACTAAGTTGCGGAGTGCCTCACTAGGTAGCTGAGGCTGGCCGCGAACCCAGATCCTCTGGTCTCAGCCTCCCAAATTCTGGGATTACAAGTGTGCGCCACCACACCCGGCTATTTATTTATTTATTTTCTGACACTGAGATTGAACCCTCTACCACAGATATATCACCAGCAAATTTTTTGTTGTTGTTTGAAGTGGGCTCTCATTAAGTTCTGAAGCTGGCCTCATACTTGCAATCCTCCTTCCTCAGCCTCCCAAGTACCAGGTGTACAGGTGTGAGTCACTGTACCCAGCTAGTCCCTCTTTTTTTTTTTTTGGTTTTTTTTGGCGGTACTGGGGATTGAACTCAGGGCATTCTACCTCCGAGCTATACCCCCAGCCCTATTTTTTATTCTTTATTTTGAAACCGAGTCTCACTAAGTTGCGGAGTGCCTCACTAGGTAGCTGAGGCTGGCCGCGAACCCGGATCCTCCGGTCTCAGCCTCCCGAATGCTGGGATTACAAGCGTGCGCCACCACGCCCGGCTAGCTAGTCCCTCTTTATTCATGATTTCACTTTCTACAGTTTCATTTACCCATGGTGAACTGTAGTACAAAAATATTAAATGGAAGCCGGGCGTGGTGTCGCATGCTTGTAATCCTAGTACTTGGGAGGCTGAGACAGGAGGATTCGGGTGGCGGTCGCTACTTCGTGAGGCCCTGTTTCAAAATAAAAGAATAAAAAAATAGGACTGGGGATGTAGCTTGGAGGTAGAATGCCCCTGAATTCAATCCCAAGTACCACAAAACAAAACAAACAAAAATATTAAATGAAAAGTTCCAGAAATAAGCAATTCAAAAGTTTTAAATTGAGAGCCAGGCACAGTGGCTAGTACCTGTAATCCCAGTACTTGGAAGACTGAAACAGTAGGATCATAGTCTTGAGGCCAGTCCCAGTAAGTTATTAAGACTTTCAACATTTAGCAAGATCCAGTCCAGTTTCTTTCTTT
>PVLC010005660.1:0-28148 GCA_004027655.1 Graphiurus murinus
AAATTACCAAGGTCACTCCTCACAGACATAGAAAAATCAGTCCTTAAATTCATTTGGAACAACAAAAAGCCTAGGATAGCCAAAGTAGTTCTTAGTAACAAGAACCATGCAGGAGGAATCACAATACCTGACTTCAATCTTTACTACAAAGCCACAGTAATAAAAACAGCATGGTATTGGCACAAAAACAGACACATAGCCCCAGGGAATCTCGAGGCCGAGAGGACCTCAGAGCAGCCAGCATCGTGAGCCCCTCGGGGGGGCTCTCCCTGCTGAGTTCCAAGGGTGGCGTTTGTCTACCCTGATTGAGAGATCCAGGGTCTCCTACTCACTGTGTGAGTTTGAGCACATGGCATGCCTCTCTGGTCTTCAGCTCCCTCACATTAACTGCTGGCTCACAGAGCTGTGGAGAAAAATAAATGACACAGCAACTCTAGAGGGTCTGGGCGTCCTCCTTCCCCGCCCTACAAGGCCTGCATCCCACTTCTTATTTGGGACTTTCCCAATACTGGCCATCTGCCTGCCTGGATGTCTTCTTCCAGCAGGGTCCTCTGTGAGCTTGGGGTACAGTCTTCTTTTGTGTATGTGTGGTACTAGGGATAGAGCACAGGGGCCTTCTGCCTCTGGCTACACCCCCAAACCTATTTTATATTTTATTTGGAAACAGGGTCTCACTAAGCTTCTGAGAGCCTCACTAAGTTGCTGAGGCTGGCTTCGAACCTGTGATCCTCCTGTCTCAGCCTCCCAAGTACTGAGATTACAGTACACCATGCCCAACTTCCAGTCTTCCTTGATTTGGTCAAGCCATCACAGAGGGGCCAGGTCAGAGCAGAAGCTTCCTGACCATGTTCCTATAATAACTCATCACTCCTCCAAGACTCCAGTGTGTCTTTCTTACAGGGTGAGAGCACAGAACAGGATCCCAAGGGGCCCTGAGCTCCACACGTGCGCCTGGCTCAGGGACACCTCTGCAGCCTGGTCACATTCCCAGCAACCTCCCCTCTCAGACAGACTTCTGGAGAAGGTTATCCTCTTTGGGCATTTCTAGAAGCTGGAGCCCCAGAGCCTTTGAGGGCGTGGCTCACCCCAAAGCCATTAGCACCGTGAGCTGTGGAAGCTCCTTTCATTGCCAACTCCACATGTTTAATATGTAGTATGGGCTCCTCCTGGGTAAGGGGGAGCCTGCCCCCCCCCCACACCAGCAGAACCAGACAGCCCCTGCCCTTCCACAGAGCGATAGTGGGTGTAGCACAAGATGGCAGCAAAATGAGATGCACGGAATTCAGACACGTGTCATGTTGGAGGCAATTATAAAGGAGAGCTCGGCGTGTATGCTTTGAGTACTTCCTGATGCCGGGCACTGGGCTCTGGCTGCCGACAGACACTATTGTCTCATTGACCCACACGCTGATCCTGAGAGGAAGACGGTGCCTTTGGCCCCACGTTGCAAGTGAGGACACTGAGGTGCACAGAAGTTTCATTAGTTGATTATGGCACATGATAAGGTAGTGAATACCCAAGTTACACACCTCCAGGCTTAACCCCAAAGCCCTAACTCTTTTGCCTCCCAAAGCACAAACGTAGGAACTTGGATGTGATGGACTGGAATTTGACTTTTCAGCCGACTCTGGCAGATTTCCATCCTTGTCCACCCAGAACAGGCATTAAAAAATCTCCATCCCCAAGCCCAAAAGCCAGGAGCCAGCATGCTCCCAACCTGTCCTCATCACCCAGAAATTATCAGTGACTGCAGGAAGCCATATACCCCTGTGCCCATGGCCCAGGCTGTAGCCCCAAAAGAGCCAAGCTTGAATCCGTGGCTCCACAGCTGGGTGACTTTAGGCAAATTACTTTACCTCTCTGAATATCAGTTTCCCACCTGTGAAATTTGGAAAAGAATCCATATTTCACAGGGTAGATGTGTGAATTAAATGAAATGCAGAATGAATGAAGTGTCTGCCACGTAGTTAGTGCTCAGCGAATGCTGCTCACACAAGTTCCCAGGAGGCCACACGCTCCCAAACAGAACAAATCATTCTGCCACCAGCCGCTTCTAATTTCTTCCGGTACCCTTCTCCCTCGCCAAGGAAGGAAGGGGATAACTAAATATCTCTGGGCAAGAGAGAGGAAATAACTAGGTAGGCCCCAGCTGCCTCTGCACGTTAGTTTAAATTTTTATGAAATGAGGAAATTTTCTCTCCCACCTCCAAGTTCCCGGACTTAATGAAGCCAGCCAGGAGGAAAACCTGTATTGGTGGGCACGCGGCGGGAGGGGCAGGTAGTCACTCCCCAGGACCTGTCATTCCCAGGCCGGCTGAAGGAGGGGCGGGAGTTCTTTTCCTTTGCAGACGCCAGGCGAGGTGAAAATATCCTGGATTTCCTCACAATGGGGCTCATAGCCACCTGCACTCCCAGGTCCCAGAGATGTCCAGGGTGTGAACAACAAGAGTACAGAGCAGTTCTACCAGGGGATGGCGCTGGGGATGCCAGCCCCAAGCCAAGGGAAGGGACGACCTCACCAGCTGTGAGATGGATTAGATAATGATGAATGTGCCTGAAATATTGTTTGCGATCAGTATCTAGATGCCGTGGATGAGCCTCTGGTGGAAAGAAAGGGTTGAGCTGTCACTCTGCTTCCTCCTGACACCCACAGTGGCTGCCAGGGTGCCCCCCAGGACTTACTCCTTCTCCGTGGCCACGCTGTCCTCAGTGTCCATCTCCCTCTGTGCCACCTGCCTCCTGTGCGGTCCCTGGACCTTGTGTGAGCAGTCACAGCAGGCACTGGGAGGGACGGGACAGTCACAGAGAGGGGCCCTCAGGCTGGGAGACAGGGCTGTGGGTGCCAGCCCCAGGTCTGCCACTCACCTACTGTGTGACCCACTGTGTGACCTCAGGCCTCTGCGGGCCGGTTCTCCGTTAGGTAAAACAAGAGGCTGGGCCGGGCTGTGGATTTTGAGCTACACTGTTTGGGGTGAGTCCATGTGTGGACTCAGGAGGGCCCGACCGACACCGCCCAGCTCTCCCTGCTCTGAGCCACACAGTGGGGCTCCGTGGCATTTTCACAGCAAAATCAGCCTTTGAGAACTGCTTGACCAGCTGTCTAGGGCACCAGCCCAGCCTGGGGGCCAAGTCAGGAGGAGGTGTCTGCTCCATTGCTGAAGGAAGGAAGGAAGGAAGGAAGGAAGGAAGGAAGGAAGGAAGGAAGGAAGGAAGGAAGGAAAGAAGGAACGAACTGGGATGGGAGTGCAGGAAACGGGAAAGGAAGAAAAAGCTGGCCAGCCAGGAGGGGCTATCTAAAGGAGAGGAAGCGAGTGGGAGCGGTGGTGCACACCGGTGATCCCAGCGCTTGGGAGGCTGAAGCAGGAGGATCGCAGGTTCGAAGCCAGCCTGGGCAACTTAGTGAGATCTTGTCTCAAAACAAAAAGGGCTGGAGGTGTGGCTCGGTGGTGGAGCACGCTTGGCTTCAATCCCCAGTACCACTAATTGATTAATTAACAAAAGTGGGAAGGTGGAGGATGCTTCCAAGGCCCCTGGGCCGGCTCCCACACCAACCTCTCGGAGGGCTGCTGGAGGCCAGGGGCAGCTCTCCTTGCTGGGAGCTCTACCACCTCCTGCTCTAAATATTTGATGGCCCCACAGGAAGTCCACGATTCCCAGGTCGGGAGCAGGGAGCGGTGGAGGCAGAGCGGTAATGAGCCCCCCTGGGTCCCCTCGTGTGGTAGCCATGCCGGCATCTGGAAGCCGGCTGAGCCTCCTTCCCCGCCGCCCTCCAACCCAGCGCTGTTTGTTTATTCCAACTGATGCCTGCATGGGAGCCTAGGCCTCCCTGACAGCTGATGGCCAGAGCCAGGCTGGGTTCTGACACAGTGCCACCTGTGTCCACACCTAGCCTCTGCCCACACCTAGTCCCCTCAGCAGCTTTTTCTTAGTAGAAGAATCTTCCGGAGAAGTCTCAGTACTCAGTAGTGACAGGCACTGACATCTGCCACCTCCATCATCTGAGAAACAGGCAGGCCCATTTTACAGATGAGGAAAATGAAGTCCAGACTACAACCAGCCCACGTTCACACAGTTGCCTGGGGTAGAAGCCGCACGTGAGCCCTGGTCTTCTGATTCCAAACCCAGTGTAACAACCACATCAGACTTCCTGTCCTTCGTCTGCATTTAAAAATCACAAGGCAGAAGGAGCCAGAACAAATAGAGCAGAAGACTGGAGATGTGATTTCTGCAGGGTTAGGTCAAAGACAGCAGGACCTGTCCACTCATCACCGCTTTCTCTCCTTCAGCATGTGTCTTCGCATTCCCAGTCTACAGATGAGAAACTGAGGCTCTAGAAGGCTAAAGAACTTGAACTTGCCCCCAGCTGCACCACAGCAGGCCTGTCATAGCCCATTTCACTCCTGTCACAGGACAGGGGCCCCCACTGTGCTCTTTGCTGAGAATTTCAGAGGGATAGGAGATGGGGCTCCTCTCCCAGGGGAGTTGACGGGGTAAAGGAGGGATTGGGATAATGTTGCTTCCTGCAGGAAGGTTGGGCCTGGGGTTTGCTTATACTCACCCCTGGTGCCCTGTCCCTTTCCTTCATGGTGGGAATCATAAACTGTTGTTCTGCATTGGTGGGATTGTCTGTTGGAAACCTGTTGAGAGACTCCGGTGAGCTGGATCTAATCTGCTTTGCCCAGCACAGAGTCTGGCACATGAAAACGCTTGCTGAATGAATAAATGAATGGATGAGCAGAGGAACCAGTGTCGAAGCAGGTGGTGAGTGGGAGGGTAGAGAGAAGGGAGAGTAAAAAAGAAAGGCCCAGATTTCTCCCTCTGTTTGGGGTTAGCAATACACCTAACAAGCCATCCTCAGCCAGGCCGAGTGGGAGAGGGGGGAACCCGGGTCGCGTGGCTGCTCTGATCTGGGTGGGCAGTGGGAGAATGGTCAGGGAACGGGTCAGGACCCAGCCCGTCCCCAACTTGCTGGGGACCTTGCTCAGGACCCTTACCCTCTGGGCCCCAGTTGTTTCTGATGTAAAATGAAGGGGGTAGGACTATCCTGCCTACCTTCAAGGACCTTCTATTTCTGACACCCCACCTCTAGGCCCAATCTGCAGCTCTCAAAGCAGCTATCGCAGACCAAGAGTCTCAGCTCTAAAGCCTGGAGCCCCTGGAAGGGAACTCTGCCTCCTCAAATGGCTGGTGATGGGGCTGGTTCTGAAGTGGCCATGTGGCTGCTGAAACCTTCAAGACTTCCCTAGATTCCCCAAGTCCCAGGCCTGCTGGGCCCCAGGCAGAGTCACAGGCCTGGATCTATCAAGTCGGCTCTGTGACCTTAGACAAGCCACCATGAGCCTCAGCATCCCCATCACTGAGGCAGAAAGAGCTCAGTAATACCCCCCCCCTACCCCGCCACCACCTCCAAAGCACTGTGAGTCCAAGCAACATCCACAAAGGTCTGCGTGCAAAGGTTGGACTGTAGATGTCTCTGAAGTAGCCTCCCTGCCCATCCCAGCCTTCTTCCATAAGTGCTCCCCTGTGCCCCAAGTGCCCTGTCTTCTTAAATAACCCCTGTGCCAACGACAGCTTCTTCCCAGGGTGTGTTACTGGGCTAAGAACCCCTGAAAGCCAAGCAAGAACTCGAGTGAAAAGTTTCCCAACAGTACTTAGTGGGTAAGGGCAGGACAAGCCAACTTTGAGCATTCCACCAATTGAGCTGCCCACTCAGCCTGCTCCTCAGGAAGGCCCGGATCCCAAACACCCCACACCATCTACAGGATCTCCTCCTACAGACGGCAGCTCCTGAACCCAGGTGGGTACCCTGCATGGCGAGGAGGGGCCGAGCTGAGACGCCGGTTCCAGAATGCTCTCAGGGAGCCTGTCCACTCCTCACTACACAGATGAAGGCATGGGCGTCAAGAGGGGTTGTGAGCTGCCTGCTGTCACTGGCTGAACAGTCCCAGGTCCTGGTTCAGCTGTGTGTGTCCCTTTCCAAGGTGATCAAGACAACGAGATGAGACTGCAGAGCTCATCTGGGGCTCATCTGACTGCAGCCCAGTTGGGGACACCCACCTGTGGCCCAGGGGCCGAGGGTTGCATGGCCTGACCAGGCACCCCCCACCAGGAGTTCAGGGGACCCCATTCCTCTGTTATGAGGGCTCAGATTTGGAGGCCAAATCCAACTCTGAAGTGTGTGTCTCTGTTAGGCTGCAAAAGAATTCCTGAAAGGAAGTAGACACCACCCAACTAACAAGGCATCAGCCCATCACCTCCAGCTCCAGCCTCTCTCCCCAAACCCGGAAACCACCACTGGGCTTTGACCTTGGATGCTGAAACAGTGACCCCTGCTGGCAGCCATTCATCTGCATCCCCCAGCCCTGACATTCCAAGGGCAGCCAGGACAGCAAGTCGGGCAGTAGTGGCACAGCCCAGAGGTAACTGAAGGGCCACCTAGACCTCACAAAGACAGTAAAGCCCCTGAGGGGCACCCCTGTTCCCAGTCTCCCAGGGACCCCATGATGTCCCCAAAGCACTTCTGTCTGCTTAACCAAGGGCCATTCTCTTCTCATCTTTTATGCTTTGCTATTTGTGCACACTTACATATGGGACCTTGAAAGGCAGAACCAGGCTTCATGAGTGATTTCAGCGCTCATTCAATTTATATTAAAATTCCCTAGGGATACTAATAGGAAGGTGATCTTATCAAAGTATCTTGCACTCAGATGGGGGGTGGGGTAGGGAGAGATGGAAAGAATGGCTATACTTAGAATTGAATCCAGGAGCACTCTGCCCCTGGGCTACACTCCCAGCCATTTTTATTTTCTCATTTTGAGACAGGTTCTTACTAAATTGCCCAAGCTGGCCTCCAACTTGTGATTCTCCTGCCTCAGCCTCCTGAGTAGCAGGATTCCAAGCATACGCTATGGTGCTTGTCTAGAAGGATGGCTTTTTAGGTGTCTTGCTAACCCCAAATAGAGGGAGAAATATCAGACCATGACCAACCCATGAAACCAGGCCCAAAAGGCACTTAAAGAAAAAGGGCAGGGTTTGCATAATTCCCTAACACTGTACGTGGGAGAGGGCCCCAAGGATACATTTGTGAGGTTAGTCTTGGAATCATGGCAGCCCAGACTCAGCCGAGGTGGAGCCCTGGAGTTTGCAAATATGTGGAAAGGATCATACACTTTGGCAGCCTTACTCTGCAGCAGGTCAGCTGAGAGCCCTCTGTGGAGCAGAGCTGTGTCCATGGGAAGGCCAGGGTGCCATCCCATGGTCTCCTACCAGAAACACTCCAACCACTTTGGAGCACCTCCAGAGGGGTGCTGCCTGCAGGACCCAGCCTTAGAGGAGGGCTGTTCCACCTTGAGCCCACAGGGAACCCCAGGGAGGGGGAAGCTGTGACAGGGGAGAGAGGCAGACAGAGGTGCCCATGGCTGCCCACGCTGGAGCCCAAACCCGAGTTTTAGTCAAAGGTGAGGTACATGAAGACCATATGAAGCAAAGATCAGGGAAGGATCCCCAAACAATCGCCACCTCCAACCACCTGGCAATGATCCTTTGACCCTGACAGAGGCGGTGCAGAGCAGCAAGCAGGCCCTGGGGCAGACGCCCAGCACCCGCAATCACCCTCCACCATCTTCCCCACAGCCTGTGACTGAGTGACGCTCTGAGCTGGACACCTGTGCATGGCGACACAGGCACTGGCATGACTTGAGCAGGGTCTCTCCCAGGAGGTGCTGTGGGGGCCACACCTTCAGGCCTGAGATCAGGCCAGAGGTCAAGTTCAGGCCTTTGATGCCAAAGACAGAGCTCTGTCCCACTGCTGCCCTCTGCTCTGTGCAGCGAGCACAGAGTCCAGTGTCAGTGCTTTCAGGCAGAGCCCGGGGGCCTCTCGGGCATCCACAGTGACCAAACCCTACCTGGCCAGGCCCAGGGCGGTGGCTCTGAGTGGAGGGACAGGGGGTGCATTTCTATTTATTTAGCAGGTGGCAGGGGTGAGGCCCAGCCCAGGGGTCTGCCATTACTCACAGAGGCCGTGGGGACAGGGTATCAGCATCTTCACTGTGCAGCTCAGCCAAGACTTGGAAAGGAGAGGGCCTTCCACAGCCACACAGCTAGAAACTGACGTGACCTCAACACTCGGTGAGAAGCCGGGGAAAGTGGAGAGGGCTCAGGTCAGAGTGAATGGCATCAGGGAAGGTGCTGACTTACCCCCACAGGATGCACACTCTCCCAATCCCCCACCCCATCCTCCAACATACATGCATGTTAGTGCTGCAGAGCACCGCTGGGCCAGGCCTGTGGCTCCCCGTGGAAGGGAAGGGGAAGGGGGAATCATATCCCTAGAGGCCCCACCCCAATTCCTCCCTCCTTTCTCAGTCTACTGCAGCCCCTGCCTCCCCAGTGTCAGCATCAAAGATTCATCAAAGCTGCGGCCCAGCAAAGTGTGTGCTTCACATCTCTAAATGCGCCTCTTCCCAATGAAAAATTCAGTGGAAAATGCCGGGAGTTAAAGGAGAGAAAGAAAGCGAGAGTAAGAAACAGGTTCAGGATGGAAACGGGGAAGGAAGGAAAGAAGGAAGGAAGGAAGGAAGGAAGGAAGGAAGGAAGGAAGGAAGGAAGGGAGGGAGGGAGGGAGGGAGGGAGAAAGGAAGGAGAAGAAAGCGAGCTGTCTCTGAGTTGTGGTTTCACTGAGTCCACCCACATTTATTGAGCATAGGCCTCACCCAGGGCACTGGGCCGGCGGCAGAGGTGGGACCGTCACACAGCTGCAAAGGCTGTGCACTGCGCAGGTCTGGGGGAGCCGTTCCCAGAGGCAACAGAGGCAGTTCTGCAGAGGAAGCAGGCTGGCTCCTACCCAGATGATGTGGGAGTCAGGAGGCTGGGTGCTTGCCTCTGCTCCTACGCTCTTTAGTCATCTAACACTCTCGAGTCTTAGATTTTTCATATCCAAACTGGGGGTTTTGGTACCTGCCCTTCATCTCCTGGTGTCCCAAAGAGTGTGTGCGCTTTGTAAACTGTTGTGATAAAGAGGAAGCAGGTAACTCATCCCATGGAAAAGCCTAAACAATGGGCTCAGGACTGAGGAGGAGGAGGGCATCATTTCCAGTAGAAGACACTTCCTGGAAGAGGTGAAACCTTGTCCCAGTTGTGAAGGATGAGGAGGAGTTCAGTAGGCAGAGGAGCGGCCATGGCAGGGCCAGGCAAGGGATGATGTGGGCAAAGACCAGAGGTAGGAACAAGCGGCTTGGGCAGCCAAAAGGAAGGTCTGCTTTAGCCTGGAAGGGGCTGGAGAGGCGGTGGAAGGGCGAGATGGACTGGAGGGGTGCTAAGATGGAAACACTCTGGTTGTCTCTGAAGGGAAGACAGAGCCTGCTCACCTCCACCCCTCACTGTTTCTTCACTTTAGATGAGTTGCAGTTTCCCTCCAGCCTCAGTTTCCCCACCCTTGAAATGAAGACCCCAAACCTGGTCACCTACAAGTTCCTCTTTTGGTTTATCAGGTCTGTATTTCTAGTTCTAGAAGGTTGATTCTAGTCTGTGGGGGGTCCCCAAGATCTGTCCAGGGCTTTTTCATACCCCTATCCCCTTTTTCCTACCCACCCTATCCCTATCCCTACCCACACCCCAGTCTCCTGTTTAGTAACAGTAACTCCACTTTCCTCCACATTGAAGAGAGGACTTGGTATGCCAAACCTTCCCCATGGGAAGTAGGGTGCTTTCTCAGCCCATTTCTGGGGGCAGCATGGAGAAGTGGTCCGTAGCTTGTGTTTTGGGGCTAGTGGTGTGGTTGGGATTCTCAGCGCCACTCCTTAATGGCTAGAAGATCTTGATCTTGGGCAAGTTTCTTGTCCTTCCTAATTCTCAGTTCACTCCTGCCCATAAAACGGGAATGATAGCAGCCCTTGTGAGGTTGTCATGAAGATTAAATGTGATCGTGTTTTGAAGGCCTCCTCCCCAGTGTCCCGGTAGTCAAGGTTCAGTCAGTGGTGGAATTTGCTGATGAGGCGCACTTGGTTTGTAGCAAACCAGAGGGTGGTCCAAGGTGAATCCCTGAAGGCATGGTTGGCCACGCCCAAAGTTACAATCTTAGGTACCCGGCTCCACAGCACCCTCCTGTCAAGCTAGGCCACTACCGTGGCCAGTGCAGCCCAGAGACTTGAGCGCCCCGGGAGGCCACTCTGTTCACCTGGCCCCAGGTAAATGGCACCCACAGAACAGCTGCCACAGGACCCTGAAGACTTTTCCTGGATGCTGCAGCAGGTGGCCATTGCTGGGCCTCAGAAGGACCAAAGCGGCTCAGTTGCAAAACTGCAATACCTAGCAGGCCTATGCAACTGTATAGTCCCCCCAATTAAAAGAGCAAGCTTCTATAGTGGGTACAAATTATGTTAGAAAAAGAAGATATAAGCTAAACAAGATATATATATATACACATATATTCATTTATATTTATATATATCTTGTTCATATATATACATATATGTATATATATGTGAGATGGAGGGGCAGGGTTCGGAGAGAGGGATGGAGAAAGAGGAAGAAAATTACATTTTCCACAAGCTACATTGCAGGGGACAAAGTGAAGAAGGGAAAAGTTGTGGTTCCCAGAACAATTCCTGTGTGCTTTACCCAAAAGTGAAGGCTGCCCAAAGTCAGTCCAGCTGGGGTGGGGGACTGCAGCCTGGCCTGTTCCAGTGAGCAACCAGGTGAGCAGGCAGGAGGACACCTGTCCAGCCCCACCACAGCCCCAGGAATCTCAGCTGCTTTTGTCACAAGCAGCAACTGGCTCAGGGCCTACCCTTTAGCAACGTCAGAGAATGTCTCCAGTGATCAAGTCAGAAGGATGGAGCCCTCGCTGTGAAATGAGAACTGACAGGCACATGCTCGACTAAGTGCTCACAAGTAACCCAAGTGCCTTGGGCCCTATGGATTGCAAGGGTCACCTTCTGTTGAGTCACCCCATCCCAGCCATCCAGGCGGCCACCTTCTGGGGCCGCAGGGAGCCCACTGTTTTGTGGGATTCCCCTCAAGGGTTACTGAACCTCCCCGTGGAAAATAAGCATGTTCAAAAGGACCGACAAGATGTCAGACTGTGTCTCATCAGCGCAACTCCCTGGCCATTTTGTCCCAGGCCACAGCCCCACTGCACAGGGTCCCCTCCTACCAGGTTGTTACTTGATTTTCCTAGCCACTGCACCCACCTCCTCCCTGTCGGCTTCATCTCAGGCCTGGATGAAAGCTGCATCTCCGCCCTCAGATTCAGCCACCACCGAGCTGGTTTCAACACAATTTTGCTGAAGGCTTAGGAGTGATATGTGTACACCATGGAGATTAATTTACAACAACTGCTAGAAGCTTCTAGTCTTAAAACTCACAGTCCCAAGTGTGACCTAAGATGATCTGGCCAGCTCCTGGCAGGACTCCATCTGTCAAGGAGGAGCTTACACAGAGAGAAAGTCAGAAATACTCTTCTAAAAATGAAATACTACAGCCTTGCATGGTGGCACAAATCTGGAAGCCCAGTGCTTGGGAGGCTGAGACAGGAGGAACCTAGATTTGAGGCCAGCCTTAGGAGACCCGCAAACAACTTAGGGGTGGGGTGTAGCTTGGAGATAAAATGTCCCTGGGTTCAATCATTAAGAAAGAATGGAAGGAAGAGAGGGAGGAAGGGAAGAAGGGAGGGAAGGAGGGAGGGAATAAGTAAGTTAGTTGAAGGAATTGTTGAACTTTAAGTGTTTCCTTACCTTACTGTATCTATTTTTTTGTGGTACTCAGAATTAAACCCAAGGCCTCACACATGCTAGACAAGTACTCTATCACTGAGCCACACCCCTAGCCCCAATGTTTTCTCTTAAAAAATATTTTTAAGACGATTCCTAAGGTTAGCTAGAGAGCTTATGAAAAGCAGTATATATTATTGTTATATAAACTATTGTTATATAAACTATGTGAATATATTATAAAATCAATGAATTTTTCTCTTATATGAAGACATTAGTATTTTCATACCTGCTTTTATATTTCTATTTTAATAGTTACATTATTGTTTTAATGAAGTTATCAATGTTTATATTTAATAATCATAGCTCTCATAGTTGTTTGAAATTCTTTTTTTTTCCCATGCAGAGAATTTAACCAAGACTCCCATGTACAAGGCAAACACTCTATCACTGAGCTGCACCTCAAAGCCTGAAATTCTATTTTTAAACGGATTACATGGCCACCATCAATCCTTCTTAACTCCCAAAGTCTTTGCTTTCATTCATCATTTGTTTGGTTGGATTTCCTTAACAAGTAGCACTCACCCAAGGCTTCACAGATGATGCTCTGGGGTTCTTTTACATTTGAGAATGTGTATCTGCCTCATCTCTGCACTTGAAGAACAGCCTGCTTGTGTATAATGTCTTAGGTGGCACCCTACTTCTCCCAGAGCTTTGGAGACACTGTTTTATGGAGACACTTTGGGAATTGATCACTGCTAGGAGAAAGCCAGAGGTCAGCCCTCACGTTGGTGACTTTCTTTTGCTTCTCCTTTGCTTTTTTTTTTTTGCTTTTTTTCTTTTTTTTTTTTTTCACTTTAACCTGAAAGTTCAATAGCCCAGCCGGGCTGTGTTCTGAAGGAGTATTCGTAAGCAAACTTTCCTGGAAAGCCACATGCTCTTTTTGATCTACAGGATTACTCTTTCTTTACTTCAGGGAAATCATCTTTGAGTACATCTTCATCATTCTTTGTTGGGTCCTTGAGTCCCGGTGACGCCTGTCATCCTCATATTGGAGCACCTCTATCTTACTTTGATTATCTAGTGGCTCAGCTCTAATTTCTGCAGTCTTTGTCTTTTTTGCCTGTCTCATCAAGTCTTTCCTTTGTGTCAGTAATTTCAATTCCACCTAAGTTTCATCTGTGTTCTTGGCCTTTACCAACTTGTTTTGCACATGTGAAGGTTTCCGTTCTCGGTTTACGCGTTTGGCTCTGCAGTCTCTATCCCATTGTGCCAGGTATCTTCACACTTAGAAATGGAATTCATGCACATATAAAGTTGTTCTATCCACGAAGTGGTAGTGAAGAATCCTGTGTCATGAGCATCTTTTCTTTGGATTAGGTCGTCTCTTTTGGTGATAGCACATTTATATGGTTGCTAATGTGGTTTCTGTCTCTTTTTCTTTGTTGACTAATGTGGACCTCCTGTCTGCACTGATGTGGTGAGGGTGCTCTTCAAATCCTGCCCCCACACCTGACACAGCATGTTTCAGCTTTGCTCTTGCACTTTGGCCTGAGAGACACAGTTGGGTGTGGGGTGGGGACAAGCTCCCCTAAGGCACCATGGACTTTCCTGGTACCTGGGCTCTGCTTTCTCTCCCAAAGTTTATTAAATGCCCTGGCCCAGAGTTTATTCCACCTACTTTGAGGGCAGATTTTATCATCATCATCATCATCATGGGGTATATCCTGGGCTGCTCATTTTCCCCCTAAATCAAAATGTAACCCAGAAGTCTGTTTCTGTGAGAGGGGCTCACCTCATTATCCTGTTTCCTTCCTCACATCCCCCCTGCAGCCTTCCCCTTGCTCCCAGGACAAAAAGGGGAAAAGAAGGAAGGCCAGTCATTTCAAATTTCACATTTCTCCATCTTCCTGGAAAAAACTCTGACCTGCTTAAAGAGGAGCCTGGCTGTGCCACATCTCTCCACCTGCTCTGGAGTCTCCTTCTGCTTCTTAGGTCAACGCCGGGGCGGACCTCTCCAGGGTGGTCGCTCTCCAGGATTATGTGCTTATTGGGACTGATGATTTCCTATTCATTTTCTTAAGTATCATAGTGGGGGTAGGGGGATTCTGAAATTTGGTTTTCATTTCCCATACTCCCCAGTACTTTAACAGGTTTTTGTAGCTATATTAATTTTAATAATAATGAACACGGAGCATTTGTCCCGTGTTTTAGGATGGGACTACAACCTTTGATTTTCATTGCCTTGACAAATTCTTCAAACAGAACCTTAATAAAGTATTAGTAATTAGTCCCATTTTAAAGATAAGGAAACTTAGGACCTAACAAGTTTATCTAATTTACCGGAAGTCACAGCTAGTAGGTAGAGCCTGGACCCCTACCATCCAGTCCTTTGACCCTCTCCGCTGCTGAGCCTGCACGGAGATGCTAAAGGACTTGCAACTGGCTTTTAATCAAGCAGAGAACAACTTGCAGGCTGGTTGTGACCTGGAATGACGCCCACCTCCTTCCCATGCCACAGTAGAGCCAGTGATTTCTTGACAGTTCCTGTGTTACATTATAAAGAGTCCCCCTGGATGCAGCAGCTGGAGTTAGCTCATTTACAGAGTCATGGCCATCCTTATTCAAGTGCTGTGCACCTCATTCTTCTCCATTTTCCAGCTGGAATTCAGAAACTGGAAAGCACAACAATAGCAGAGCTTTTTCTGAGAGCAGTTCCAAGATCTTGCCAAAAGGATTCTGGCTGGGAACCCAGAAGTCTATACCTGGAGTTTACACTAGGGGCCCCCACATCTAACCTGCAGTTACCTAGAATTTTCTGTGAAAGGAAGTCTCGGAAGAAAATGCACACATACTTGCCTGAGCTGTAGTATGACCGAAGGGCCCTCAATTGTAAAAGCCCTCCAAACTTAAACCTAGAAGAAAAAAAAATCATGAGATTTCCCATTCTGACATGTTTGGTTTCATATAAAGCTTTCTAGAGAAATTAACCTTCCAGGAAGATAAGCCATGTTTCTCCTGTGAATTTGCTCCCCAAGCACTCTGCCTTTTGTGAGAGAGTGAGAACAGGCATCCCTCTCCTTTCTGGGCCCAAGGTGCTTGCATTTCACTGCTTTTCTCATAGGAACATGGGAACACACACACAAAATATTCCCATGCAAACGAGTGGCAGAAGAAACAATAGCCTCACAGGTCAGCGAGACAGTGGGGGCAGGAGGGACTATAGTGGGCTGGAGAATCTGTGCCTAACTAAACAGGGCTCCTCCTCCCACTTTTGATCAATTTTTGTTTCATGAAGCAGTTCCTCCCAAGCTCTTCTCCCATGACCAGCTTCCCAGGGACCTTTCCTGACTGGCAGTTAACTAGTCCTTCCAGTCCAGTGTCATTCACAGAACGTGATTTCCTCGTGTGAATTCCTGCCAGGAAGACAGCATCACCCTCACAGTGCCTGTGAGCTGCTGCAGAAGCTGGTGAGCACTGGGGATCAGAGAAGTCCCCCAGAGAGGGACACACCACCCAGCCACCAGCATCTCAACAGCCACAGATCTTCCCGTAGGAAGAACTGTAGCCCAAAGTCACATATAAGTCACATCTATTTACTAAACAGCAATTGTTCCCACACAGCAGGAAGTGGTTTGAACCCTTTATCTTTAATCTTCTTACACCCACTTTGCTGAGTAGGAACTTGAGGATTGCTCCTAGCCACACTATCAGTACCTGCAGCAGTTGAGCTGCCTGAGAAGTCTTACCTCCCCAGTGGGGCCAAGGCACTGCCTTTCCTTTAGAATCTGAGCACCACATGGCCCCTCTGCTCAGGGAGGGGTCAAACTTATGAACCCTCCTTTTTTCTTTAGGGTGAGATCTTCCCATGAGACCTTTCTGGTCCTCATGCAAACAGACCTCTAGTGGTCTGAGCCCATAGCTCTGTAGGGCCCTGGTCAAGATGGACAGGGACTCGTTTGGCAGCAGCGTTTTCTTCCAGCCTGTGCCCTGTGGAGGGTTCCTCTGCCCCGTGGTAACCAGTGTGGACTCCTCATCACCCCTTTTACCACCACATACTGTGCTGGAGCTGGAAGGCACCCCAGCGTGATCGCAGAGAACACACACACACACACACACACACACACACACACACACACACACACACACAGAGCTCTGGGGGTACTTGAAGCTGCATCTTTTGGCTAGAGAGGGGAAGAGAAGGTGATGCTGGCAAGAAGACCAGGCTGGACTTTGGGGTTGCTCCTTCGCTCCTTGTATATCCTGCTTGTCCTCACCCCTGCCCAGCTCCAGCCACTGAGGGGCAGCGAGGTGGGCACCAGGGAGGTGACTGCCCTGGGACTCTGTTCTCTGTGAACAGCCCTTGATGGATACAGGGCTGGGCCCCAGGATCATGAGAGTGCCTCAAGCCCATGCCCTGGGCAAGGATCACACACACACACACACACACACACACACACACACACACACACATACACACGCCACGCTGGGACAATCAGGCTCACTCCCTTGGCAGAAGAAAAGGAACTAAGAGTCACAGGTGTCGGGGGACAACCGGGACAAAGTGAAGGCCTACCTGCTAGAGACCGGGCAGAGCCTGGAGCAGCCTGGTTCTAGCCCTCCTCGAGGAAACTCCTTTAATTTCTAGAACTCTCTTGGAGTTTTCAATAAGGTTTCTTATTTTGCCTGAATCCACTACAGGGGTTTCTGTTGCTTATGTAAAAGCTGTCAGAATCAAAATGGAGTCACTTAGGTCAAACCCTAACAAAATGGAGTCAAGAGGACTGGAAGGGAGGGCTCTCACACACTAATGCCTCTGATAAAAATCATTGCAGGGACGCTCTGAAAACCACAAGCTTGCACAAAAGCCACCAGTCCAAACTTGGACTGACACCACCCTTGTTATTGATCCTCGTAGCCAAGGATAATTGCTTGAAAATGACTTATATAACCTTCCTCATTTCACCTTTAAAAACCCTCGTCTTCCTTTGCCTCCATGGATATGTCCGTGATCCTTCATGGCACACATCTCCTGAATTTGCAAATGCCCTACTATTCCCCATGAAGCTCATTTTCTTTGGAACCTCTCTCTATTTGTTACTTAGGTTGACACAATAAAAATAACCTTAGTGATGCAGAGAAGGTGGGCAATCTTTTGAGTACCCAAATGTGCAAAGAAAATTAACCATGGCACCTCTCTTCAACCTCCCAAGGGCCAGGTGGGCGTTGGTATTATTACTCATTACAGGTGAGAAGTAGGCCAGTCTCCCAAAGCCAGAGGCGATGTGCCCAGGAGCACACAGCCAGGAAGAGGTAGAGCTGGTCTGTGGGGCTGTGAGGCTCTTCCCGTTCTACTCTTCCACCTTTCTCATGGTACCCTGTATCCTATGACCCTAGACCTAATGATCATAGGATCTTGAGCCAAACCCAAGACCCTTTGGGAAAACCAATATAGCTGCTATTAATTATTATTAAATGCACATAAAACTTCCTGTTAGTGACATTTAATATACTCACAACCATCACCACTTTCCAGTTCCAGAAGTTTCCCATCACCCCAAAGGAAACTCCATACTCACTCAGTAGACACTCCTCATCCCCCACCCCCTGCCAGCATCCACTAATCTACCTTCTATCTCTATGAATCTACTGACTCTGGACATTTTATATAAATGGAACCAAATAGATGTAGACTTTCGCACCTGGTTTCTTTCACTTAGAATAATGTTTTCAAGGTCCATTCGTTTCGCAGCACCCGTCAGTATGTCACTCCTTTTAAAGGTCGAATAATATTCCGCTGTATGTATATATCACATTTGTTTTTCATTCATCTGTTAATGGACATTTAGGTGTTTTCAACTTTTGGATATTGTGACTAATGCTACCATGAACTTCCATTTATGAGTGTGTGTGTGTGTGTGTGTGTGTGTGTGTGTGTGTGTGTGTGTGTGAGTGAACACCCATTTTCAGTTCTTTTGGGCATGTACCAGCAGTAGAATTGCTAGACCATATGGTAATTCTATGTTTAACTTAATGAGAAACAAGGATAGCTTTATGCCTTTCTTCTGTTGAAAATATCCACTGCCTTCCCCTCAACATAAGACACTGTGCCAAAGGACAAAGAAATACAATGTTCAGGGGACAAAAAAGAATCTCCTTATAAAATCTTGAAAAACAAACTGTTTCTACCACTGTGTAAAGGCTTATCATGGTACAGCACCAAACACTTAATACAACTTGACCCAAGGGCCCAGAATTTATGGGAACAGAGAAAACACTCTCCCAACCACCGTGGGACCTGGAACGACAACTAGGAAGGGTTCTGTGGCTAGGTACACACAGCAGCAGGATTAATCCAGCTCCCACCACCCCAGAAGAACATGAGGAGGAGGGGATTGTGGGTGATGGCAAATTTGCATTTCAATTCCCAAATACAAATTAAACCCAAAGTTGTCATCAAAGAAAAGATGAAGACGCGGATCAAAGTGATTCCACACTCCTAGAAAAAGAAGAGATTAAAGAAAGTGAATTGAACACAATTCTGAAGAGGCTTTAAAAGGTGTTAATGCAGACTAATGCAGTTAATGAAGGTTAAAAAAAAAATAAGTGGCTGCTCAATTAGCATTTTCAACTAGGAGGAGAGCTTTTTGCACCTTTCCTCATATCAAAGCCTGGATTCTTCTTCTATGAAAAGACAGCCTCGATTATTTTAAAAGGAAGGAGAGATTAAAAATAGATTTATGATAATTACTTCATCCATAATAGTAACAATTTATTTCTTTGCTCCCCAAACTCAGCTTCATAACATGTGATATATTCAGTTGCTCCCAATAAGTCTTCCAACCAACACAATGTAGGCTGGGGGTAAGCTTTGTAAAACCAACAATTAGGAGCAAGGGTTTGACTTTCTGCTGGGCTCTTCTCTTTCTTTGATTTGGTGAAAAGAAAATGAGGCCCAGGTAGAGCCAGAAAGTGCTGTGTTTGCATCTTTCCTCTAGTTTCCACAATGTCTACGCAATCAACAAAGACCAAGCAATCAGACCTTCAGCTGATCAGGGACTCAGGCACAGTATATGAATAGTCATGGATGGGTGTGGGTATCAATCATCTCCTGGTAATTCCTCCCCAGATGAAACAGAATCTGAGGGAGTGAAAAATGACAGCAGGTGCCGGTTGGAAGAGGTGGGAGGAAAGAGTAAGGTCCACTAGTAGCATCAGGTGCTTAGGGTTGGAATCAGGTGTCTGAGCAAGGGGCAGTGAACCAGGAGGGGGAGCCCCAGGGTCACAGGTGGTAGTAGGCAATAGAGGCTTATTGGGCACAGTCACACCAAGGTGGTGCCCCAGCAGATGGGAGCACCAGGGACAGGGAGGATGCTAAGATTCCAGAAGATAGCAGGTGCTGGGCCCCAGGCAGATGCCAGTCCCAGCAGAGGAGGTCTGAGAAGCCATGCCAGCCCTGGCAGCCTCAGGGGAACTTGAGTACCAGGCAGATCTTTAAGGCAAAGGGAATGACACAAGAACTCCTTGGGATGGAGGTGGGGGGCTCAGGATGAGTGGAGTCTTGGACATGAGTGACAGAAGGGAATTTCAGCACACATCAGTAGAGGCACAGAGATTTCTCTAGGAAAGCTAGAAATCCACATTCAAGGGAGAACGTGGGCCACTTCACATGTGAGAGATGTGCTTTGGGGTTCTCAGCTCCTCTTTTAAAGGACACGTGGTGAGGGGTGGGTATGGGAAGAGGAGAGGAGACGCTAGTCTGGTGACCTCAAGACGGTTTATGGGGGTCTGGTCATTCTCAGGATCCTTGGGCTGACATGGTCTCCATTATCAAAATAGCACTGGAAAGTCCCCTAAATTGCAGGTTTTTCAAGATATCATATTTCTGCTAAAACTGTCTCTTGGTGAGATCATTCACAGTGCACAGGTAGATTTGTAGATTTCCCAGGACTTGGGAGTGACTGGAAGAATAACTGGGTATTGAGAGCCTGGCAAAGCCCATGAAACTCCTGAATTAAATTTTTATTTCCCTGTCCTTCCTGTATGTCTCCTTTCTACCCCTGTGTTTATTTTTCCTATCCTACTTCAAGCCCACATCCCATCCTTTTACATCCTTGAATGTCACTAAAACACAGCTCTTGTCTACAGAACCATCAAAAGAATGGGAGCAGGAGGGTGGGGGCACCCTGCAGCACAGAGGACATTTACAAAGCAGTGGGAGAATCAAAATGGTAGAGTGGGGTGTGGGGTGCCCCTGCTGAACACCGCTAAAGGGCACCAAGCCCAACAGAGGAGGGTACATTCAGGAAAGACTGCCTGAAGGAGGTGACCCTGGGGTGAGGTTCCTGGTAGGACTCACTGTGAGGCCCGCAGCACCTCACAATGGCTGCGGGGCCATATAGCCATGGATGCGACATCCAGTGTATTCGGTGTTAGGAGAACTTCCAGACGCTGGACTCTCAATGGGGCCAACGCAAAGGGACGCGCAGGACTCCACCTGAACGTGCCTTAGGCTCGCTCTGGCATCAGAGACGGGGCAGGGGGTGGAGGTCCATCTGGAGCAAATTCTTCTGGCAGAGGTACCTGCCTCCTCGACTTCTTTCTTTCACTTGATGAAATGCCCCAGAGACAGTAGGGAACAAGGCATTCTGGGTCTCCGGGTCCTGGGCCTACCTCCCAGGAGGGCTGAGCTACCCCTTACTTAACATTTTGGAAGCTCAAGAATTTGGGTGAATGATCTTAAGTAGAAAAGAAGAAACATCCCAGAAGACCCATGATGGTGAGTGGCTTCAGGCTAGGGACAGGAATAGTCAGCCTTTGAAAGCCAGTTATAGGCAGGCGTGGTGGCGCACCCTTGTAGTCCCAGTACTTGGGAGGCTGAGACAGGAGGATCCGGGTTCACGGCCAGCCTCAGCTACTTAGTAAGGCACTCCGCAACTTAGTGAGACCCTGTTTCAAAATAAAGAATAAAAATAGGATTGGGGGTGTAGCTCAGAGGTAGAATGCCCCTGAGTTCAATCTCTAGTACTGCAAAAAAAAAAAAAAAAAAAAAAAGTCAGTTATACTGGCTGGCCAATGGCATTGAGAGGCACTGGGGTGTTGGATATACCTGGGCCGGCCCCCGGGGACTATAAACTATAAACTAGGGCAGTGGTTCTCAGAGTGAAATCTTTGGGGTGTCAGGGATGGAGCCACTTCACCTGAACCTTTGGAAATGCAAATTCTCGGACCAGACCCCACGCTGGACCTGCTGACCCGGAAGCCCTGAGGCTTCAACAAATGCTCCAGCTAATTCTGCTGCACTAGCAAGTTTGAAAAGCAGGGAACTAAGAGAAAAACATGGCTCTAGCTGGGCCTGCTGTGTGCGCTGGGAGCTAAGGAGCCATGCAGAAAACCTGTGAGGGCCCAGCCACCCTCCCCTTTAGTCCTGACCTTTACGATTCAATGATCTTGGTGGTGGCGACGATGATGGTGGTGGTGAAGATGAGGACGGACACAATAAGATCCCGCAGCTGCTAACTGCTCCTTTCGCAATGGCTACTGGCTCAGTGTACATACACTTTCTCCTTTCCTTTCCTGTGGGCTCAGCATTGTCATTACACTCACTTTACAGGTGAGCAAACTGTAAGAAGAGATGGGTTTCTTGCCCTAGTTCACACAGCTAGCCAGGGACAGGGCTGGGATTTCACCCAGGTCCACCCCCTCCAGAGTCCAGTGTCACTGACCACCAAGTTACCCAGTTAGGTGTCTGCAAAGCAAAAACCACTGCTCAGTGCAGATACCATCAGTATTTCTCAAGCACCCACAGTGTGTAAGGTTGAAAGGGAGGAAATATATATATAAATAAATATATATTAATAAATATATATTAATAAATATATATTAATAAATATATATTAATAAATATACTAATATAAATATATTAATAAATATATTAATAAATATAAATAAATAAATATATACACACACACACAGTGTTTGTGCTCTAAGTCCCAAGTCCCTACTGACTTAGAGTCAGATAAATGCCTCCTTAGAAGATAACTGACCCCTGCGACTTGCAGATTTCCTTTTCTCGATTTTGATGATTTGCTAGCAACAGTCCCAAGGTCTGTGATCAGTTGCAGTTCTGCTGAGTCGCACATTTAAATCCCAGGCCCTGCAAAGCCAGTGTGGGGGAGGAGCCACTGGGTAGTCTTGGGCCAGAGCCTGGGGTGGAGCCTCTGAACCTCCCTTCTTGTTGGATGATTGGAAAGTGATGGAGAGTTTGCTTCCCTTTGGAAAATGGCATGGGAACAAAGCCCTGTGCCAGTGCTACAGTGATATTCAGGTCGTGGGGCTCTGCACAGATCTCCAGACACCTCTCTCCTGATGGCAGGGGTCTTCTACTGCATCCTGCTCATGTGTCCTTATGACAACTGTATGTTTGGCTAGAGGCTTCTCTTCAAAGGGACCATGCATCTCCTAGCCCTTCCCACCCTCCAGCGGAAATTACCTGCTCCAAGTTCTCAGAGTTCTGGCCCATTCCACTTTGGTGCATATTACCTACCACACGGTCATATTTTTCCAAGCTTGGTTCCAGTTTCTTTTGTCTCCTCAGCACCTAGCACAGGGCCTGGCATAAAGATATCATGAGAAAGTGTTTGTTGAATGAATACATGAGTTACTTAGTTAATTGATTGATTAATTCATCATCTCACCACAGCCCTACAGAGGTAGTAAGGGTAGTTATTACTAACATTTGACTGCCAAGAATACCAGAGAGGGTAGGTAACTTACCCAAAGTCACACGGTCCCTGAATTTCTAATTCCTAGGCAACAGTTCTTATGCATGTAGTCTCTGACCCCCATATCTGGAATACAGTATAAACTCAATACATCTCATTTTCCCCTCCTCCTCCACTTTGTCTGAGTGGTTTGGAACAGAGCAGAGGAGAATTTCCTCTTTATCAGTTTTAATCCTGCATTTTAGGAATCTGAGTTAAGAATTTGCCTCTTAGGTCATCTAACTCACTAACAAAGAGAGGTTAGCACTTGATCCCTCTATTTCTTTCTTTCTTTTATTTTTTTATGGTACTGGGGATTGATACCCCTAAGTCATACTCTCATCCCCATTTTTTAAAATTTTGAAATAGGGTCTCACTAAGCTGCTGAGGGTCTCAATAAGTTACCTTATGATAGCCTCAAACCTATCATCCTCCTGTCTCAGCCTCCCAAGTACTGAGATTACAGGCATGCATCACCACGCCCAGCTCATTCCCTCTATCTGATGACCACGAATTGATGTCCAATCTCTGCCTTGAGCATAATGACTGTTAGGTGGCTAAAGAAACATCCCTGCATGAGTGCGTTCCTGTCCACTGTCGTGATAGGGAACTCCATCTGATTTTCAGATAACGCCATCATTGAGTAATTTCCCCCACTCATTCTGCCTGCTCCCTCCTCCTGAGTCCTAGCAAAGCTCTCAGATGGCTCAGAAAACAGCTCACCCCTCTGCTGGCCTGGCTACTTCTGCCCCCCCCACCCCCCCTGCTTGAAGACAGCACTTTCTTTGCAACGCTACTCCTGCAGAATAGAAGCTCTCTCTGCTATTATCACTCAGACTCTGACTTGAGCAGCTTAGGCCAGAGGAGGTAAGACACGTTTATGTTCTTCATTCATCTCCCAGCTTGCACTCAGAGCCCTCACTTTATGTCAAGGCCATGTCTGCGCTTCCAGCTCCCTGGGGCCCAGGTCTCTGCCTCCCCTTAATGAAGCCCATATAGCATCCGGGCCTCCAAGGGGACCAGCAGGGAACTGGCACTGGGCCAGGGCACAGGCAGAGAAACATCCTGGGGGTGGGGGGTGGGACTCTTCCTGTGCCACACACACTTGCCAAGACACCCAAATAACCCTGCACCCAGGAATCATGTCTTGCTGGGGGACAGGAGGTTTAAATTGGTTGCTTCCGCACAAGGCAAGCTTAAGACCAGACAAAGACTGCCACACGGGCCCCATGGGAACCAGCGGTTTTATGAGCCATCATATTTACTATTATCCAATGAGTCATCGGCTGCGTGTTTTCATCTGGAGGCTGCTGGATGAATAGGCTCTCATTGGAGCCACTCTTAATCCATTATTTATGCCCGCTCTTTGTCCTCTGGATTCTACCTTTGCAGAGAGGAACGTCGGTTCATACTCGCCAGCAGCGTTTGCAGGGCTAATGCACGTCCTTCATTTAAGGCAAAGCCTGAAATAGCGAAGGAGGCAAATACTCTGATTATGAAATTTCCAGCAGATATTTCCCTTCCTTTTCACTGGGGAGAAATTTAGCAATAAGAGAGTCCACCGGCCCCAGGGTAGGAGTTAAAAACATTGGGTTTAGAACTTGGGCTCAGGTCTGTTTCCCAGGAAGCTTCTTCTGGTCTCTCAACAACTGGGATCAACAATGGAGCAGACCACTTGTGCCTAAAGATCATTTAGCTCATGCCCAGGAAGGAGGCCCAATTTGCTGATTAGTAAACTGTCCTCAAGTTTGCACTTCCCCTGTAAGGACAAACCACTGTGAGTTTGCAGAAGTGACCTAAGCATTTCATATCACCAAAAGGCTTGTGATTTAAAGTCACTCATTGTACTGAACGTGGTGTCACAAGCCTGTAATCCCAGTACTTGGTAGACTTGCAGGTTTAAGGCCAGCCTCAGCAACTTGGCAAGATCCTCAGCAACCTAGTGAAACGCTGTTTCAAAATAAAAATAAAATAAAAAGGGCTAGGGGTGTAGTTGAGAGGTAGAATGCCCCTGGGTTCAATCCTCAGTACCACAAATAAAAAAACTCACTCATCGCATCCAAACCCAGATTTGCCTTCTATATTGGCCACTAATGGCCAGTAATCTTAGCTCAGTAAGGAAACTGCTTATTTTCTTCAATGATGGATAAGCAGGGACAATTCCCTGGGTGGCTAATTGTCCCGCTACTGCTTCTGTCACTGCTTAGGAGGTTGTGTTACCTGGACCAGGCAGAAGGCTGGCACCTGGGCTGAGTGAACTCTGGAACCCCCTCGAAGGGTGAGCCACACAGGCCTGGGTGGGTATAGGGCAATGGGTAGACCTATGAGGAGTGTGTGGGAACTAGGAAAGGGTCAGGGGCAGAGCAGTGGCTGGCAGAATGAAATCATGTTCTAGGCTTACAGGATCCTCCTTGGAATTTGACTCTGGAGCACTGAACATGGTTGGCGCTCACTGGCACTGCAGAGCCACAGCAATGGCAGCCCCTCGAGGGCCTGTCCTGTCATCAACAGTGCCTGTTTCCCAGACCCTCACGCCATCCGCAGGTGGTCCTGGTCCTGGTTCTCTGCTCAGCTCCAGTCATTCCCCTGAGCCTCCATTAGCCAGAGGACTTCCTGCTGCTCACGCCCAAAGCACCCTAGCAGAGGAGGACTGGAAAATGAAGACAGTCATAAACCAGCATGAGAGGCCCAGTGGTCCAGGACTGTAGAGGTGGAGACCAACCTAGCAGGCCCAGCGTGGGAGGCCAGGGGGGCACACGAAGGGCAGGTCAGCATAGGCAGGGAGCAAAGCAGCTTCCTATCAGGCCCATGGCATCCCGCAAACCTGTGACCGTCAAGTCAATTGGGAGGCCCTCCCTACCTTGGTTCTTAATGGGGGAAGATGCAAGTCTCAATCCACAAAGCATTTCTTCTAATTTAACTAATAGTGAGAGTTAATGTTAGAAAGGTAAATATATAGCCTAGGATGATTTGAGTGTCACCGTAAGAAAGCAAGACATTGGGTTATAATTCTGTATTTATCTGGTAAACAAACATTTCTTGAGTTTCCATTCTGTGCAAATACCTGCTCTGGGCACTGGGGTGACTAAGTGGCAGGCCCTGCTGTGAGCTGAGGAAGGGCGGCATGACACAGCCCCCAAGCAGTGCATGGTACGTACCAAGAGACTGAACACACAGGGAATCAGAGGCAGAGAAATCCCTTAGCCAGGCACGGTGGCACGTGTCTGTAATCCCAGTCACTCCGGAGGCTGAAGCAGGAGGATTGCAAGTTCTAGGCCAGACTGGACAACTTAGCCAGACCCTGACTCAAAATAATACATAAAAAGGGCTGGGGGCGTAAGCAGTGGTAGAGCACTTGCCTGGCATGCACCAGGCCCTGGGCTCAATCCTCAGTTCAAAGCAGAGAAATCCCCTGGGCTAAGAGGAGGGGAAGAGGACATGGAGGAGCTGGTAGTGGATTTGCTCCTTGTGGGAAAGAGAAGTTTTCCTGAGAGCCCTTCAAGATTTAGAGATACAAAGGACAAATAGCCAATGGTTTGATCCCAGGCAGGATGGAGAAGGTAGGTTGATGACTGATTGTGGAAGCCCAGGTGGGAAGTCTGGGTTTTACCTATATTCAGTGAGGAGCCAATAAGGACTTGGAGCTGCAGGGGGCCATCATGAAAGAAGCAAGCTGCAGAGAATCTCCTGGTGACAACCTGCAGA
This sequence comes from Graphiurus murinus, assembly GCA_004027655.1. NCBI lineage: Eukaryota > Metazoa > Chordata > Mammalia > Rodentia > Gliridae > Graphiurus > Graphiurus murinus. The sequence goes on from PVLC010005660.1 coordinate 26,177, forward strand.
GCATGTGGAAGAGGGGGCAGTCTGGGCATAGTTAAATCTACTTGGGAGCTACTGCAATGGTCCAAGCAGGACCCTCTCTTGAAAGGAACAATATAAATGCAAAGAAAGACAGCGATGAAAAACCCCACGAGTGGGAGAGCTGAGAGGGCTGGCATCGAAAACAGATGGGACAGAGGGAGGGAGCCAATGGGGGTCTTTAGGGTTTAGACCAGTACAGTCACTCAGTTCCACTTCAATAATACGTATTAGCCAGGCATGGGGGTGCACACTTGTAATCCCAGTGCTGGTGAGGTTGAGACAGGAGGATCACATGTTTGCAGCCAGCATCAGCTATCTAGTGAGGCATTCCGCAACTTAGTGAGACCCTGTTTCAAAATAAAGAATGAAAAATAGGGCTGGGGGTATAGTTTGGAGGTAGAATGCCCCTGGGTTCAGTCCCCAGTACCACAAAATAAATAAATGAATAACAAATAAATAAATAATAAATAAATAAATAACACATATTTCCCAAGCACCTATGTGCACAGCATGGGTTAGGAGGTGGAGAGGCAGAGGGGATGGAGAGGAGGCATTGATGTGATAAAGAAAACAACTGGAAAGCCAGGACCCAGGCATCCAAATCTGCTCTTCTGCATCAGTGAAGGCAGGCTATGTCTCTTAGTCCCCTGCGGTCAGCTTGCTTTCAATGCAGACTTGGGGGCAAGAGACAGGAATGCAAGACAGAGGCAAATGTTAGCCGTGGGCACTCCGTAAGCCCAGGGGCACAAAGCCAACTCCAAGCCAAGGCCTTTATCCTGATGGCTCCTGGCCTGGCTTCTAGGTTGCCTCTGATTCCTACCCCAGGATTAATCTCACCTCAAGACAACTGAGAATATCACCCTGCATCTGTTTGGGAAAGAAGCCTACACCCTATAGCCTACACCCTCTTGCTACACCAAGAGCCAGCAGTGCACTGCCCCAAGTGATGCCCACCTGGCATCTCTCGCCAGAGGCCAGCTGGGCCAAGCCTGGGCTGTCCCTTGTCACCATCTCAGCATGAAGGGCCAAAGCTAGGTCCACACATCCCTCCAGCCTGGCCCAGTCTCCACCTCTCATCTCCCAGGGAAAAAAGCTCAGACAAGAACACACACACGTACACGCACACACACTCCACACACACACACACACACAAATACCACCAAGTGCATTCCCAGGAGCAATCATAACTTACAGGTAGTGAACAAAGCCCCTCCAAATGTAGAGAAGAATGGTTCTCCTTTATTCCCGGGAAGAGCAGCTCTGTCCCTGAGCCCAAACATAATACATAGAAAAAAACCCACATCAGTGTCTTGTCCTGTGATCACCGAGTACCAGGATGCCTGGCTTACGAGCCAGGGATATGCAGAGACTAGGGTGCCAAGCAGCTGGAGGCAGAGTGGCTGAGGCTCTCTGAAAGGGTAGTTCTTCCAGTTTAAAAGGCTTCCATTCAGTCCCCAGTGGACACCTCATGATGGATGAGGAAACGGAGGCTGAGAAAACTCAAATAACGAGCTACTAACTTGAATAATAACACAAAAGCAAAGCTGGGTTCTGACCTCATGGTCACCCATTCTCTGGGCCAGTGGACACAGGTCTCCCCAGGAGAGACACTGACTAGCACCTGGTGACTGGCACACAGGACGCTGTTGAGTAGCCAGAATGACCTTGAGAGACAAGGAGGGAGAAAGTGGCCCTCCTGCCTTGTACCAGGGCCTTGGTCTCAGAGTCCATATGTGGTCCACTCTGGGTCTGTGGCAGCTGGTCCTTACTCCCATGCCCTTCTATGATCTGACTCAAATGAAATGAACAACTTCATGCAGGCCCGAGCACACCACCACCACGATGGCCGGCTCACAGAGAGGCTCTTAGCTCTCTCACCTCAAACATCCTGCACTTTGCTTTTTATTAGAGAGACATTAAGGAAAGAGACTTCGAGTAGAAATACAATTCTCTG
>PVLC010005660.1:28248-60535 GCA_004027655.1 Graphiurus murinus
CAACTTAGCAGGAACTTGTCTCAAAATATAATAGGGCTGGGGGCATAACTCAGAGGTGGAACTCCCTGGATTTGATCTCCAGTATCACAAAAGAAGAAGGAGGAGGAGGAGGAGGAGGAGGAGGAGGAGGAGGAGGAGGAGGAGGAAGAGATGAAAGGGAAGGAAGAAAGGAAGGAAGGAAGGAAGGAAGGAAGGAAGGAAGGAAGGAAGGAAGGAAGGAAGGAAGGAAGGAAGGAAAGGCAGGCAAGAAGGAAGGCAGGCAGCCTGAAACTTGAGACAGAAGCCATCACTTTTGCTTTCCATTCTTTATTGTGCTGAAAGGGGAAAGGAGGGCCCTATTAAAAGAAAGGTCCATTAGCAGATAGGTTGTCAACTCACTGGGTCCCAGACAGGCCGAGTGACTTGTCCAAAGTCCCTCAACTAGTGGGACTGAATCCTGCCACCTGATGCTCTGTGATTCTTGCCTCCTTTCTACTGCCTGCATACTGCCTAGAAGACCACAAGTGTACACACACACACACACACACACACACACACACAGCCTCCCAGAATAAATTACATAGGCTCTGAGGTGACTTGTCATAGCATCCATCACAGAAGCACAGTTGGGAAGCTCTTGAAAGGTTGTTAGAAGCTAATGCATCACATAGAGGCTACTCAATAATTCCCAGGGCTAGGGTGAGCCTCTGAAACACACCTCTGCTTGAAGAAATATCAAGTTACCCCATACACACGGTGCCCTTGGCAGGCTGTGGGCACCACCCTTTCCCCTGAGAACACGTGCCCTATGAAGAACCCACCCAGAGGCAAGGTCAGAGTTGAACAGCTCCCATTTCCATCCAGTCCTGAGCCCTTGCAGTGGTCCCAGGAGGTCACAGCATCCTCTGATTGGTCAGAGTTAGTCCTGGGCACTAGATGAGGAAACAAAATGAGACCTATCATGCCCGGACAACTCAAGGTGCTGCCACTTCGATGGGAAGACATTATCTTTGGGAGGGTCTCAGATTTGTCAATGCTATGTCCTTCTGAAGGTCCTGGTCTGGGAGGTGAGATATTTATCATGTTCCTGGGAAAGCCCAGCTTATCAGCAGGATGGAATGAGCAGAGAGAGAGAGACAGTGCCTGCCCTTGGGGACCCTCCAGACTGATGGGGAGATACAGGCAGTGTTCTGGTCCAGAAAAAGGATGTCTCTTGGTCTCATGGAGAGATGTCATCCTGGTGTCCCCACACCAATAGGAATTAGGTCCCGGAAAGTGCAGCTACACATGTATATCTGCCTCATCTTGTAATAAGCCCTTAGATGGAAGGCTATTGATAGCGATGGTTTTCTTAACATTTCATAACCCAGTTCTGAGCTTCACTTTTTGCCTCCATGCCTCTCTAGCACCTGGCACCGACTCAGCCCGGCCCCATGGAGATTTCATGAGTGGCTGCACGGAGAAGCCAGTCCCTGGAGGGCACCGTGCTGCAGCGTTACCGCCAGCCCCTCCCAACAACTCTCTCATCCTGGGTAAGTGGACTTTGAGGCTGTGAGTCCAAGAGAGGATGGGCGGGCCATGCTTGATTGCCCAGGGCAACAAGGGAAATAAATGACCTTCCAGTCCTCTGCTCAGGATCCACAGAGCAAACAGTGGGTGACACTGGGGTGACAAAGATCAGCTTCTGCTCCTTCACACTGCTCCTCTCTCAGGTGACACCTGCTTCTCCGACTTCACCAGCCATGGGGACCAGCAGTGACTTGGGGGGAACCTCAAGGTTTCTGAGTTTGGGCCCCACCCAGCTCCCTTCCCAGGCTCTAGATTCCAGGACCTGTTCTTCCTGTAGCTCCCAAGGTTTGTTGCCATCAAGTGTGATAGAAATCTCTTTCTCTTTCCCTACTCTGGTGCTTCCCAGCTCCCCACACAGTGGATGCACCTCTTTGTACCATCCCTGGACTCCATCCTTCCAGGTGCCCACAGCCTATTTCCAGACCTGTGTCCAGCTTTCTTGTCCACTTTCCTATGATTTTTTTTTTTTTTTTGCGGTACTGGGGATTGAACTCAGGGGCATTCTACCTCCGAGCTATACCCCCAGCCCTATTTTTTATTCTTTATTTTGAAACCGAGTCTCACTAAGTTGCAGAGTGTCTCACTAGGTAGCTGAGGCTGGCTGCAAACCCGGATCCTCTGGTTTCAGCCTCCCGAATGCTGGGATTACAAGCGTGCGCCACCACACCCGGCTTCCTGTGATCTTAAACAAGGGGCTCCTGCATGGCTCAAAGGGGGATCACTGGTATGGTTTGGATATAGAAGGCTCCCTCAAGAACTCCTGTATTAATGTTCGGAGGTGAAATGATTGAGTTACGAGGGCTCTAATCTCCTCAGTGGCTAAGGCCTTTGTAATGGATTTATTGAGTCCTAACCTGGGCAGGTGGGAGGTGACTGGAGCAGGTGGGTCAAGGGGTGTGGCCTTGGAAACTGTACATTGTCCATGGTCCTCCTCTCAAGCTGTTCCCAGCCTCCATGATGTGAGAGGAGCCGGTGCACTCTTCTCTCTGCTGTCCACCACACTCTGAGCACCTCAGACTTCACCTGGCCTAGCATGGGCTGACCCCTCTGAACTCTTCAGAACTGTGAGCAAATAAATCTTCCTTCTTCTGAGCTGTGGTCGCCAGATATTTGGGGTCAGAGCAGTGAGAATGAGGGCTGAAGCAGTCACTGACCAGTGTTGAAACAGAATTGGGTCTCCACCCACAGTTCAGGGACTTTGACCCTGTCCTACTTCAAGTTCAAGTTCTGGCCTTCAGGGGAGCCATAAACACCGCTGGCCCCCAGGACTTTTGTTACTTTCCTCTTTTATTCGAAAGTCTCTGTTCTGTGTGGTCACAGTTGTTCCTGCAAGCCAGCATTTTCAAGAGGGGGTTTCTGGACAACACCCACCTCTTGACAGGATACCTTATTTCGAAATTTGCTTTATTAAGAACTACTTCCTGGGCGGGGGGGATGGATGAACAATAGGTGAAGCTGGACAATGTAGTCCATGTTCCTCATAAGTTAGGGGTCTCAGAAGCAGAGGCGGCTAGATTGTGGAGTCATCTCGACTCTGCCACAGCGTTAAGTCAATGTGATTTGCCCCATAGGAGCAGGTTTTCACCTGGCATCCATCACAGTTTATCCTCCCGGGCCAGTCTTCACCCAGAGCTCACAGGTTCATGTGACCCTTTTGCATTTGATGACACACTGACCACTGATTCCAACCAGTTCAGAACAGCGGGAGCGGGGTGAGAGGCCTGGGTGTTCAGGAAGGTGCACTGGAAAGAAAGACGGAACCTGGAATCAGACATCCAGCCTCCCCCGGCTCATTGCATACTTCCCAGGACATACCTAATCATTACTCAGCTCCCTGGTCCATAAAAGGGGGAATGATATTTACTTCCTGGATGTGTCTTCTGCTTCTTCCTTTGTTCTCTCTTCTCTCGCTCTCCTTTTTAGTACTGGGAATTGAATTCAGGGGTCTTCTCTCTCTGAGCTACACTCCCAGCCCCTTTTTATATTTTATTTTGAAACAGGCTCTCACTAAATTGCTGAGGCTGGTATTGAACCTGTAATGCTCTTGTCTCAGCCTCCCAAGTACCGTGATTACAGATATGTACCCAGATTCATGGCTGATTCTAATAATTATGAAGAGACACAAAGGGCCTAATCTAAAGTGATTCAGAGTGAGCATGGCCATGTCTTCATCCTCTGACCGAGGTCTCTTGCAATTACTGCGGTGATACATTTTGAAGGAAGAAGAGGGAGAGGAGAGGGAGAAGAGGTTAGCCGACCAGAAATGTTGAGGAATTCCTGGAAGACAGAATGCAGAAGGGACTGGACTGAGAGAGAAACAGGCACAGAGAAGAATCACAGTCCAAGACATGAGGAGTCCCAGGAGAAGCAAACAGAGATTCTGAAGTAGAAACGGAAATAGACATCCAAAAATCACCAAATATTTGAGGTAAACCAACAATATAAGCCCTGACCTCACACACACACACACACACACACACACACACACACACACACACACACAGAAACAACATCAATAGAGGAGACAGAAGACAATGTTAAAATAGAAATTAATATTCTCAGGAAGATCCAAGATGACACATATATAAAGAATAATTAGTTGTGATGAAAAGCAGCAATTCTTGAACATTAAAATGTGATTACAAAAATTATAATTATAATTGATGGACTGAACAAAGGAATGAATCCAATTAGTGAGTGGGACATTGGAGTTCCTCAAGTCCCCAACACAAAGGGAAAGGCCAGAGAGGGCAGGGGCCACCTTCTCGGGGAGGGGGAGCTCAGGCCCGCTGCTGGGATCTGAGAGGGACTGGGAGAGGCAGCCTGGTGTGATGGAAATCTTTCTTCCATCACCCCAACACTATTCATGGGCTCATCGAGCCTTCGTGTGTTTGAATTAATCAAAAGTAGACTTCGGCCTAGTTCAAGTAAAAAAAAAAAAAATACAGATTCAGAATCAACAAAGTCTGAATTAGTCACATCTGAGTCCTCCACACTCACAAAGGATGAACTTGCACGCGCACACACACACACACACACGCACACACATGCACATGTATACACACACACACACACACACATGCACGCACACACACACACAAGTTAAGGAGCTGAGCTTGCCAAGCAGCCAGGTATCCTAAGGATTATGTAGCCCAATGCTATTTTTGTAAAGATAAGGAAACTGAGGCTCTGACCCTCCATACCTGGCCCATCCTTTCCGAAGGCTCTTTGGTATCACAGTTCACCAAGCTATGCAGGTCACCTCTCTGGTGTCTGGTCTGCTACAGGATCTCCTTTAGTGTGGGACAAGTCCCAGGGCTCTCAGGGCAGTGTCCCGCCCCACCCCATCATCAGCTCTGGGGAGGAAGGCACCACCCCAGGAGTCCCAGCTGCTTGGTTTCTGCTGCTTGCTCGCTCCCTGCGTGGCCCCAGGGACCTCGTCAGGCGGCTTCTGGGTCCAGCTTGTTCGTACCTCACCCACTCCACCTCGTTTTCTCAGTAAACACATCTCCCTTCAGTTTGTCCTCCCCTTATAGCATCCTCCCATGCCGGTAGTCTGTTCTTCCTCCCTCATTCTGTGGGTTTCTGCAGAAGAAAGAAGGAGCCTAAAATTTAGAAAGCCTTCCTGTGTGCCAGACTCTCTGCAGGGTAGGTGACATTACTGGACTTCTCTTAATTGCCACAGCAACTGTGTGCTGCAGGCAGCCATTCTTTCCCCTTACAGACCGGAGAACTGAATCCAGAGAGGTACGGTAACTGGCCAAGGGCCGCCCCGCAGCCTGCAGACAGGGAAGTAGGGAATAATTCAGGCCTCTCTGACTCTTTGCTCCTCCTGCGCCTCCTCCCCCACCACCTTCCAAGCACACTAAGCCTCCTGAGACTTCTGGGAAAGGGCATTCTAATGGGGTGACAAGTCACACCAGCTTGAGAATGTTAACTCCAGGTGGCAGGGAGGTCAAGGCCACTTAGGGACCCTGCTGTGAGACTCAAGCTATGCCACCAGGGCAGCTCAGCAGACAAAGTGGATTTTCTTTTCTTTTCTTTTTTGTGATACGGGCGATTGAACCCCTGGACATTCTACTTCCCAGGTACATTAACAGCCTTCTTTTTAGTTTTTGTTTTGAAACAGGGTCTCACTAGGTTCCATAGGTCTCACTATGTTGCTGAGGCTGGTTTTGAACCTGTGATCCTCCCAAATGCTGTGACTATAGGCAGGTGACACGGAGCCCCATGACAAGGCAGATTCTGAGCCCATTCCTGGAGGATGGGCAGGCAAGATTCAGAGAACTGGGGAAAAGGAAGGAAGAAATTCCAGGCTGAGCAAGTGAGACTTTCAATTGCTTTTAAAAAGTGAAAGACGAGCCGGGTGTGGTGGCACACGCTTGTAATCCTAGCATTTGGGAAGCTGACACAGGAGGATCCCAGTTCGCAGCCAGCCTCAGCTGCTTAGTGAGGCCCTCCGCAACTTAGTGAGACCCTGTTTCCAAATAAAGAATAAAAAAAATAGGGCTGGGGCTGTAGCTCAGAGTAGAATGCCCCCAGGTTCCATCCCCAGTACCAAAAAAAAAAAAAAAAAAAAAGTGAAAGACAGTCACTCCCCCTCCTCTAAAGGGAGCAGGGGTGGAGGTCATCTGTAGCAGGGAAATGGCAGAGTGGCTCAGATGCCTTCTACTGGCAGTGTCTGGTGGTGGGGAGCTGTGCTGGAAAACTGGTCATGGTGTCGAGTCTCTGCTGGTCCCTGTGAGTGTTTCTGGCTTACAGAACTGAGTCCCAGCCCAAGAAGTGAGCGTGTTGAGCTGAGAGCTGCTCTGTGCCTCAGCAACTCAGCAAGACCCTGTTTCAAAACAAAAAAATAAAATAGGGGTCGAGGGTGTACCTTGGAAGTAGAATACACCTGAGGTCAATCCCCAGTACCAATACATACATACATACATACATACATACATACATACATGAATACACAAACAGTGAAGGAGGCCTGAGTTCCCAGAAAACAGTACCAGGGATGGGGTAGAAGGGCAGAGAAAGCAAAGACAGGGAGAACCTTGAGCAGGGTCCCAAGAGGCTGGGGCGGGGGCAGCCGGAGGGCCTGGGAAGCATCTCCCAGAGCCAAGTGGCCAAGGATCTGCAGGGCGGGGGTGAAGTGGCATTCAGTTTGAAGTTGATGGTGTTATGCTACAGCAGGAATACAGGCCCCGAGGTCCACGTGTCCTCAGCATGGTGCACAACGGCGTAATGCGGGGTTGCTTTAGGGACTCAGTAGCAGAAGGGACCTGGCCACGTGTCTCTCATGAGTGATGAAATGGGGGCCTTCAGTGTTTTTATTTAAGTAGCGAAGGGTGACTCCAGCACAGGGGAGTTTGGGGACAGCCAGGTTGCTGACATATTACAAAAGGAGATTGGTGGAGACTACGTGTGCGAATGAGGCTGGCGGCTTTCAGTCTCCGGCAAAGGGCTCTTTCTCCTCAGACCACAGTGGTGTCCTTATCTAATTTTATGTTGCAGGTCTGTGGTGCCACTCCTGTGGCCTGGAAGTAATTAAAGTTCTTTTTGAATAGTAACTAAAGCTCCTGTATTGACGTATCATTAGCACTATTTGGAGGACTTCACAATTGTTAAGTCAAAGAATCCTCACAGCCACCCTAGGAGGTAGGTTACTGAGCTGTTGAGGAATCTGAGGCACAGAGAGGTTGCTTTGTCCACCAAAGCCACACAGTAAGGGGCATAGGTGAGATTCCACCCCAGCCTGTTTGGCTCCAGAGCCTCCCTCTCAATCTCTTCGGTATATATCTCCCTGCAGCATGGTGGCTCTGGCTTCTGCCTCTCTTCATGGGACTAGAAGAAAGGACTAACTGCTCAGAGAGTCACCAGGAAACCTATAGACCTGCATCCTCCATAAAGATGTAAAGGATTAAATCAGGATCCATGAGTGGAAGGGAAAGGGAAACAGATTCCAGCTCCATGGAAGGAAGACTCTGCCCACATCCTGAGCCCTCCACACAAATGCTTGGTCTCAGGAGATAGTGAGTCCCTGTCATTAGACTGATGCGAGTGGAGACTTTCCAGCAACTTGGTATGAGAGCACGCATGGCTTTGGAGTCTCTTAAGGTGCTCTCCAACTTGAGATTCTGCGACCCTGGAAAATTTTCCTGACCTAGAAGAAACCAGTCAAGATCAAGCACCAGAGATGGCAAAAGACCCATGGGCTTCAAGTTGTCAAAGGTTGGTTGTGGTGACCATTTCTGAAGCCCCTTTCCTCTCCCTGTCCACTTGGTCAGCTCCCAGTCCACTCCTACGAGACTCAGGGCCCCCCAGGCCTCCCCACCCCTGTTCCCTGTCTTGCTTCTCTGGACGATCACATCTTTCTCATTACAGCTCAGTGAGCACTGAAGGCAAGCACGGAGCCCTGGCTACGTCTCTAAGCCCACAGCACTCAGCATGAGGAAAGAGGTCAGTGGAGCAACTTGATTTACCAAATAAGTCTTTACTCTCAGCCCCTTAAGCTCCACTGTGATTACCTGTGCTTACAGTCAGCTGCCCCCTAACACAGCTCAGGTCCCCTTTGAGCACCAAGTTCTACCTTCCCTCCCTCTCTGACCTATGTGTGTCCTGTAGAGGACTCGGGGATGAGCAATGGCACGGCCCCCTCTCCTCTCAGGTGGCTTGCTCTTGGCTTAGTTCTTTGAGGTCCACATGAGGAGAAGTAGCCACACTTCCTGCAGCTGAGGTCCTCATCCTTGCACAGCCTATTCTTCTCTGTGCCTGTGGGCACATTTGGATGCAGTGTCCCATCAGTGGGGAAGGTAGTCACAGCTCCAGGGATTTCATTGCAAAGGCACCAGCCATACTCAGGGCCATGCCACTCCACTCCACCCAGAGGGTCACATCTAATGACTGAAGAGGGTGTGTGTGTGTGTGTGTGTGTGTGTGTGTGTGTGTGTGTGTGTGTGTGTAGGGCTGGGGAGGGGAGTATCAAAAAGTGTTAGCAAAGCCACCCAACACTGCTCACCTTAAAAATCTCTGCTTGGGCCAGGCATGGTGGTGTACACCTTAATTCCAATACTTGGGAGGCTGAGACAGGAGGATTGCAGGTTTAAGGCCAGCCTCAGCAACTTAGCAAGACCCTGTTTCAGAATAAAAAGGGCTGGGTGTGTAGCCCAAAGGTAGAACACCCCTGGGTTCAATCCCCAGTATAAAAAAAGAGAGAGAGAAGAAAGGAAAAGAGAAAAGCAAGGTCCACTTGCAAGCTGCTGGAACTGAGATTTGGGGAGGTTCCCAGCCATTCCATGTTAAAAGTGGCTGGTTATGCCTACACCATTAAGCAATTCAATGTGAGCACCTGCCTTCTTCTTGGGAGCCTGAAGTTTTGGTAGATGGTGGGCAGAGGTGCCTGCATTGCCAGCCCTACCCAACAAAGTCTCTAGGCCAGAGGCTTTCAGGAGCTTCCTGCTGGCCACATTCCACCGGGGAATGAAGCATGCACAATCCTGCTGGGACAAGACCCCTGGAACCTGTGTCTGGTTCCTCGGACTCCTCGTCATGCGCCTTTGACCTTTGCTGATATCTTGGATCCTCTTGCCGTAATGAATTGTGGCTGTGATCACACTGAGTCCTGGTTCTCCTAGCAAATCGTGGAACCTGGGAGTGGCTTAGGACGTCCAGCACAGGCTACTATAGAAGGCTGTTTGGCTCCAGAGCTCCCCAGGGGTCAGGCAAAGTCACAGATGGCCTCTCCTTCTGCCCATTACTGCTTCCTTCCCTTCTGGCCCCAGAGGACACTCCCTAATGAGCATCCTGAGTGCTGAGCTCTGTCTAGGAGTTTGCTTCCTTGGGAGCTCAGCCTGCAGCAGATACATTTCAGGACCTGCAAGTCACCAGGCATGTTGTGGTGTGTTCATTTCATCGTCACAACAACCGCTGTTGGAAGAAAAAGGAGCCAAGGTAGTGAAGCCACTGTCCAAGGTCACAGAACAAGTGAATGTAAGAGCTGGGACAGAGCTTCATCAGGATGTTTCTGAAATCTGTAGCCGGGATCCTGAAGTAGGCTGCCTCTTACCTGTGCTTCTTAAGGTCTATGATTCCTCTGGGCCTGCAAATACGTGGTTATGCAATCTTTTCCCCAACACACACGCGCACGCGCACACACACACACACACAACACACACACACACACACACACACACACACACAGCCCTTCCTCGAAGCATCTGGGGGCCAGACCTGGGCAGCCCTGAGTGGGAGAGTAACCCAGGACCTGGAAAGGAGGCAGAAGGTTTCCTGTCTCCATGAAGGATTGGACATCTGCAATTCTCAACTCACTGCCCAGCCAGGGCAGGGCATGCGCACATGCACACCTGAGCTCTCTGGCCTCCGGGCCTTGGAGTCTGTGTGGAGAGGCCAGTCCCTCTGTGCAGACGCAGGAGCTATCCATGACCTCAGGCGTCCAGCACCTCCTCCACTGCAGACACAAGAACCACTCCAAGCAGAGACAGCACCAACGGGGAGAGAAGAATGAGCCGCAGGCAGGCGAGCGGCCGCCCCTCCACAGAGGCGCCCTGCCAGCTGTCAGCTCCAAAGAAGATGGCTGCTGGAGGACGTGACAGACGGAGTCCTAGGGAGCTTGTGAGCTCCATCTGTCCATGGCCTGGGAACCGATGCCCTCCCCAAGCAAGACACAGGACTCACCGCACTGTGAGCCACTGAGGGTGTGCGGGGAGAGCAAAGGCCACACTCCCCTCAGCTGAACAGCTCCACTGCCCGTGAGTTGTGTCATTGAGATGTCTGGCTGAGATTACTCAAGCCCCTAGTCGCACAGCCTGGCCACACTAGCAGCTCTTTCTAGGTCCTGGTAATTTCTGAAGCTTCCCACCGCTCTGTGGATTTCTGAGTTCCAGGCGTCTATCACCATCGTACATTGGTCAACAGAAACACCAAAAATCAGCCCTTTTCTTCTTTTTCACAAAATAAACACAGAAATAAGCAAATAAGTAAGCAAACATATTTGCCTAATCAGTTAGACCCACTGCTGAACTTACTGAAAACTTCAGGGGTCCAGAAAGTGGCCCTGTTTCCTGCCTTACTGCCAGCCACTTAAAGGCCTCTTCTCTTTCCTCTTCTCTGGGGTCCTCTCTGCCCACCGCGGCCTCAGCTCCTGCCAATGGGGTGCCACAGGCTTATTCTGTCTTCTGTTCTATCTGCCTTTCTCTGTTCTTCTCTCCCCTCCCCTGACCCTCAGAAATGCCTCCCCTGACCACCTTCAAGCCAAATTCTTGCCACATCTGAGCAGGACTATTACAATCATCTCCCAATGAGGGAACCACCTTTGGATTCCTCCTGGACTCCAGTCTCCTTTTCACATATAAATGTGTGCACGTTTGCACCTTAAGTTTGAAAGTCAAGTTTGGAGTCTCAAGTTTCAACCAGTATAAGCAAGGCTGGTAGATCTTTTTATCTGAGCCAGCAGCTCAGATAGGTTAAGTACCTTCTCCAAGGTCACACAGGGATCTGTGATCTGCAGCAGAGCCAGGACCACCCCTCAAGTGCTGTCTTCAAGTCACTGTATTCAGAGATGTAAACAAAGGAGCCCTCACCAGCTCTTCCCTCCCTTCCCCCAAATAGAGTCCTCACTTATCCAGAAGTCTATTCTCTAAAACACACAAGACATTTCCATCCACACCGACGTCTTTCATGCTCCACCTGTAGCAAGAAAGATCCAGAAATGTCCCCCTTCCCCAGCCCATTGATGTTCTTGCTTAGCTCCCTGGAGCTAAGCTGCATGTTAAGCAGGGTAGAGACAAAAGACTAACTGCACCTCTGGCTTCAGAGCAGGAGTAGAGGCAGGAGGCCAGGAAGCCCACTGCCCCAGACCACCGGACCTGGTCAGGCCTGGAGGACCTGGAGTCCACTTCATGCACTTAGTGGCGAGAACACTGAGGCCCAGTGTTGTAGTAATCTAGGCAGGGCCTGACGAAGATCCCAGGACTTCATAACCCCCGAGTGTCCTGGCTGGCTCTGGCATGTTCCAGAAGCAGTGTGGAGTCTGGATGATAAGAAGGCTGCCTGGTATAAATACCTGAAGACACCTGAAGACCGAAGTAGCCCCACCCACCTCCCTCTACCTCCACTGGGACCTGGCATAGCTCCTTTTTCAGGAAGGAGCTTGCAGATGGCCCAGGGACCCCTGGAGGTGAGGATCAGAGGACAACCCTGCAGCAGCTTCACCACAGCTCAAGCTCCTATAGAAAATAGGAGCTAGGCACAGTGACTCACACCTGTAATCTCAATACTTGGGAGGCTGAAGTAGGAGGATCTCAGGTGTGAGGCCAGCTTCAGTAACTTAGTGAGACCCAGTTTCAAAAATAAAAAGGACCAGGGGTGTAGCTCAGAGGTAGAATGACCCTGGGTTCAATTCTCAGTACCTCCTCCCCTCAAATGGGAGGAGCAACAAGCATAGCTGGGAGGCTGATATAACTCAAGTCTTTCTTGCCTTGCGTTGATGGATAAAATCACGTGCATTTACTTGTGTATAACATGATCTTTCAAAGTATATATACATTGTGGAATGGCTAAATCTAGCTAATTAACTTGTGTGTTACCTCACATAGTTATGAATTTTGTGATGAGAACACTTTACACACACTCTTAGCATTTTTCAAGAATTAAGTTACACGTTGTATAATAAATCTCTTGAACTGATTCCCCCTGTCTTATATAACCGACTTTTTATATCCTTAACCAACATTCCCCACCCCCTCACCCACACTAGACCCATATAATCCATTCCATTCCCTACTTCCATGAGACCAACCTTTTAAAATTTCATAAATAAATTAGATCATGTGGTATTTATCTTTCTGTGCCTGGCTTATATCACATTACATGATGTCTTCCAGGTTCATCCATGTTAGTGCAATTGATAGGATTTCCTTCTTTGTATAGCTGAATAATATTCCATTGTATATCTATATCACATTTTCTTTATCTACTCATCCATTGGTGGGCACTTAGATTAATGTCATCTCTCAGCTATCATGAGTAATTCTGTAAAAATCACAGGGGTACAGAATCTCTTTGATTTACTAATTTCAGTTTCTTCAGATATAGACTCGATGGTGGGAGTGCTGGATCATATAGTAGTTCTATTTTTATTTTTTTGAGGAACCTCCATACTGTTTTTCATAATGGCTGTACTAATTTACATTTCTATCAATAGTGTGCCAGGGCTCCCTTTTCTCTACATCCTCACCAACACAAAATATGGAAGAAACTCAAGCAACTCAATGGCAAAAAAAGAAAAAAAACCAATTTAAAAATAGGCAAAGAATCAATAGACATTTCCAAAAAGAAGACATGCATATGACCAATAGATTATATATATATATATATATATATATATTTTAATGTTCAACATCACTAATTATCAGAAAAATGCAAATTAAACTACAGTGCAATATGTTTGATAGAGATGATATCAACTTCTATCAATTGATAGAATAGATATAACCCAAAAGGCAAAAGACTCCAATTTGTCTGAGTTCTGATCTGCACCTGCAGGTGAGGAAACCACCCTATTCTGGGGAAAGAGTAGGCAAAACACTCCCCAGAGCTCACACAGAGCCTGGCATCATTTGTAATCCCAGTCCTTAGAGTAACAAGACTTCCTTATGCACAGGGCATCAGGTAAAGTCCTCAGAAAGGTATTGCCTTAATAGTGGGGCCAAATAAGCCCTAGACAAAAGGTGGACCTAGACTTCTATCAAGAAAGCTTAAAAACAAGTTTCAAAAGGATC
Organism: Graphiurus murinus; assembly: GCA_004027655.1. Taxonomy (NCBI): domain Eukaryota; kingdom Metazoa; phylum Chordata; class Mammalia; order Rodentia; family Gliridae; genus Graphiurus; species Graphiurus murinus. The sequence continues at coordinate 41,586 of PVLC010005660.1, forward strand.
ACACTGATTTCAAATAACTTAACTGCAACACCAGAACAAAGCCCAACAATATTTAAAGCACTGTTGCAAAATTCAACACCCAACCAGGAAAAATCTAAAATATCCAGTATATCATCAAGAATTCCTAGGCAAATCCGTTCTCTCTGCTTTTATTTAGCATTGCATGGGAGGATCTATCCAGGAAAGTTAGGTAAGAAAAAGAAATAAAAGACATTCAGATTATAAAGGAAGAACTAAAAGTATCTACTTGAAGATGACATAATATTACATATTAAAAAAAACTCTAAAGAATCTACAAAAATACTATTAGAACTATTAAACAAGCTCAGCAAAGTTACAAAATACAACAATCAGGACAAAAATCAGGACAATATAGTAATGAACAATCATAAGATAAATTAAGAAAACAATTTTATTTGCAATAGTATTAAACAGAACAAAATACTTAGGAATAAGTCTAGCCAGACTTAGGAATAAGTTGCATCTATAAAACACTATTTATTTCTAAGTAGACTAGAAGACTTAATATTGTTAAGATGACACTACTCTCCACACTGAAATATAAATTTAATGCAATGTCTATCAAAATTTCAACTATTTTGTTTTGGTTTTTGTTTTCAGAAATCAACAAGCTAATTGTAAAATTCAAATGAAAATTCAGGAGACACAGAATAGCCAAAATTAATCTTAAAAAAAAAGTTAAGGACTTGTACTTCCTCATTTCAAAACTTGCTACAATCTATAGTAATCAAGAGAGTGTCCTACTGACATAGGATGGACACACAGTCCAAGGGAATAGAATTGAGAGTCCATAAATAAACCCATACTTCTATGTTCAAATGATTTTCAACAACTATGCCAAAACCATTCAATAAAAAAAGAATAATCATGTCTACACATGGTGCTAGGACACCTGGATATTCACATACAAAAGAATAAATTTGGACCCCTACATTAAACCACATACAAAAATTAACTCAAAATAGACCTAATGAAATAATCAATAAAGGGCTAAAACGTTAAAATTCTTTGGTGTACATTTCTGTGATCCGTGAATTAGGCAACAACTGCTTAGATATCATACATATAGCACAATAAAAAAAATAGAGAAAAATCAAACTTTTTCAAAATTAAAAACTTGTTTGTGTCAATGGGCACTATTAAGTAGGGCCTGGTTGGAAACTTACAGAATGAAAGAAGGTATTTGCAAATTACATATCTGATAAAGGTCTAGTATCCAAAAAATATAAGCAACTCTTATGAATCAATAACAAGATGTTCCATTTTTTTTAATGGGCTAAGGATGTGGATAGACATTTCTTTAAACAAATACAAATGGTCAACAAGTAACATATAAAGATACTTGACATGCAAATCAAAACCACGAGATACCACTGCATACTTACTAGGAAGGCCATAATCAAAGAGACAATGACCAGTGCTGGTGAGGATGTGGAGAAACTGCAACCCTTCAACATTGCTGGCAGAGTCTAAAATGGTGCAGCCACTGTGAAATATAGTTTGGCATTTCTTCAAGACATTAAATACAGTCTTACCGCATGACTCTAGCAATTCCACTCCTGCATATATACCGCAAAGAACTAAATATATGTGTTCAGACAAAAAAAAAATTGTATACAAATGTTCACAGTAGAGTTATTCATAATAGTCAAAAGGCAGAAGCAGCCCAAACAAATATCTATGAAAGATGCATACATAAACAAAATGTGGTATAGCCACACAATGGAATACAATTCAGCCATAATAAGGAATGAAGTACTAATACATACTGTAATAGTGATGAACCTTGAAAACATTACACTAAGTGAAAGAAGCTAGACACAAAAGGCCACATGTATGATTCCATTTACCTGAAATGCCCAGAATAGGCAAATCCAGAGATAAAAACAGATTAATAGTTTCTAGGGCCTGGGAGAGGGGGGAATTGGAAGTGACTGCTAATAGACACAGAGCTTTGTGTGTGTGTGTGTGTGTGTGATGAAAATACTCCATAACTGCAGCATGGTAATGATTGTACAATGTGGATATACATACTAAAAGTACTGAATTGTTCATTTCAAAGTGGTTAATTTTATGTTACATAAAATTTATGTTACATAACTTTTATTGCAACTAATATATAACACACACACACACACACACACACACACACACACACACAAATTACCAGGAATTCAGCGAAACAAGGAAGCATGACCCAAAACAAGGGGAAAAATAATCAATAGAAATATATACCAAAAAGCCGGGTGTGGTGGCACACGCTTGTAATCCCAGCATTTGGGAGGCTGAGACTGGAGGATCTGGGTTCGCAGCCAGCCTCAGCTACCTAGAGAGGCCCTCTGCAACTTAGTGAGACCCTGTTTCAAAATAAAGAATAAAAAATAGAGCTAGGGGTATAGCTCAGAGGTAGAATGCCCCTGAGTTCAATCCCTAGTACCGCAAAAAAAAAAAAAAAAAAAAAGAAATATACACCAAAATAACACTGATGATTGAATTAACAGACAAGGACATTAAAAACAACTATTATATGTTTAAGAATGTACAAAAGAATGTGGACACAATGCAGAGAAAGGTGAAAGACAGAAAAGAGAACTAAATTATATTTCTAGAAGCAACAAATATAGTGTCTAAAATTAAAAACGCTCAGATGAGCCCACAGTGATGAGCTTGTAGTGGCCAGGGTCTCCACACTGTGTTTCCTGATTAAATGCCCAGACCTATGACCAGAAAATACCAGGCTGCAAACCTAGAGATCCTGCTTGGGCCCAGAACCCCTTCTCCCCTGGCATTAGGTTCTTTCTAGGTAGGCCTAAAAGTGATGGGGGCCTGGTTAGAGATTTATCCCTTTGGGCACTAGCAGTATGCTACTCACTATCTTCTTGGAACAAAGTGTGACCCATAAGCTCCTACCATAAGGCCATGTTGATTTGGTTATAGGGGATGTACAGGCCACAGATGTTCAGGGGCTGTGGGTAGCCAACTACAGGTTTGCTTCTCAGAAGAGTTCATAGCCATCCCCTGTGAACAGGAACAGGAAAGAGTGGGGTGTAAGGACAAGTATGGGGCCAGGAGAATCATGTATGGAGGGTATGCTCTTCTAGAACAACAAATCCATACACACACACACACACACACACACACACACACACACGAGCAGATTAGGTATTGTAGAAGGTAAGATCATTAAACTTAGAGTAATAAAAACTACCTAAAATGAAACAGAAAAAGACTGAAAAAATTAACACAGCATCAATGACCTGTAGAACAATAAATAGTCTAACATTCATGTACTTGGAGTCTTATAAGAACAGAAGATGGATTAAAAACATAAATATTCCAGGAAATGATGGCCTAAAGCTTTCCCAATTTGATTTTAAAACTATAATCTTCTGTATCCCAGAATATCATTGAACTCCAAATAAAAGAAACATAAATAAAACCTAAAGACATGCCATAATCAAATCATGGTGAATTAGTGAAGAAGATAAATTCTTTAAAGACAAAAAAAGAAAAAGAAAGTCTCATTACATACAGAAGAATAAAGGCAGCAATAGAATCCTCATCAGAAATCAATGTAATAACTTTAAACAGAAATAACTTTAAAAAACAAAAAGGAAAAAATTAGAATTTTATACCCAGCAAAAATACCTTTCAAATATGAAGGCAAAAGTAAAGGACTGTGGTAGATAAGCAAAAGTAAAGGACTTTGTTACCAACTAAGTTGGACTCAAAAAATATTAGAGGAAGTTCTTCAGGCAAAATAAAAATATTAGATAGAAAGAAATGAACAAAGTATGTCCCAAAATGACTTCCCTAAACCATAAGAAAATAAAAAACAGATTTTACACAAAACCATACCATCAACATAACCTGAAGACAGAGGATGTTTAGACTGCAAAATAACTATGAAAAAAATTATGAAATTCTAGCATTTGATCTCTCATGCTTCCTGCTGTTGTCTGCCTCTCAGAGATCCCAGGTTTACCAGTGGACCTCTCTGTGAGCTGGAAGGAAGGCTGGGACCGAGAGCCACACTCGCCCTGGTCAGCTGGTGTGGAGGCTGGTACCAAGTGTTTTGCAGTGAGATTCCTAAAACAAGTGGTGGGAACTCTGCCATGGGCTAGAGCACCTCAAATCACAGGGCTGTGCATTCAGTGACCCCCAACGCCAGAACAAAGGAGGCCGTGCACCCCTGAGGCCATGCTGTCTGACAGTCCTCTCAAGCCTCTCAAGCCAGTCCATCCACAGAGGGTTTGAAGGGCTTCCTGAGAAATCCACTCCTGGACATTATCTATCAACCAGCCAACTGTTCCAGAACTCTCCAGAAGCACAGCCTTCTCTGGAGGTAGAAAAGCAAGGGGTAGCCAGGATGTGGCAGGCAGAGAATGAACAGAGGCAGGCTGTGCCCACATTCTGCCACTAATTAGCTGTGTGACCTTGGGCAAGTCTCTGGATCTAGCTGATCTTGGTCTCCTCAACAAATAAATGGGGAGAGGAGAAAACTTTGATGATCTCTAAAATGCATTCTGAGCTAATCTATAGGACTATAGAAAGGAGTCACTGGAGTGGAGAAGGTTCTGAGGCTTGTGCTCCCCCACAAAAGGTCCCAGGAGGCCATCTAGGCCCCCAGGGTGCTCACTGCCTCTGGGCCTGCCACACCCCCCTGTCCCCACTCTCAAGCTCTAGGCACAAATTGGTTCACATAATGAATGCAAGCTGCCCGAATCACTCACTCATAGGATGGCTGGAGAAAAAGCAATTAAATGCTTTCTTAATTGTAGGATGGCAAGAGGTTAATGAGTTACTATAAAAACCAGTCCCCGCCATCTGGTGGCTGTCACCAAAGCCCACATGCAGGGAGAGATCCCAATTTGTAAGACAAAAAGACGGGATCACTCCAAGTCATGAGAAGGCACATAGGCATGAGGTGCTGAGCTGGGGCCCAAGTGAGTCCCCGCCAGTCCCCAGATGTCCCCTCATTGCAAGGGAGGTTCAAAGCCACGCTGGAGGAAAAAGCAGACTAGGAGCCAAGACACTCATCAGTTCAAAAGCTTCTTCTCTGGGATCTGCTCCGTTGGGGAGGGTCCTGACAGCCACTTTGCTCAGCATAAGCCAAGCGGGAAAGAGAAAAGTGACAGACTGAGGGAGACCCGGCCAAGGCAGAGGGAGGGACAGACAGAGGCAGGACTGCCAGGCCCCACAGAGACCAAAAACAAACCAGCTGGACAGACAGACAAGAGAGGAGAGATGAGAATTGAAATACCAGGGGATGAAGAGAGCTCATGACACACACAGGTTAGGACTGTGAGAAGCAGATGAAAGGACAGGCGATTTTCTAGAATCAGAGATAAGAATGAACGTCTGAGGGGGTTTTGCTATGTTCTGTGCAAACGCGTTGTCCATGATATTCTGAATCTCTGCAGAGTCATCAAGAGAAATGGTGCCTCTGCCTTGGTGGATGTGCAGAGGATGCGTGTAGCAGGACCAGGCTCTGCTCTGCCCCAAATAGCACCCCCCAACACACACTTATGCATATACACAAACACACATCATACGTGCATCCACACATACACACACACACTCTGATGAGATCCCACTCCTTGCTGAGATTCCAGAACCATCTTCTTCTTCACCCAGGCCCAGCTCCTTCTCCCCAGCCAGGCAGGGCTCCCCTGTGTCACGCTGTTTTCCCTGCAGCCCCTGTCCCAGCCACTCCATTTTTAGTCTCAAGCCTGGCAGGGGCAGGGCTGGTTCTCAGATACAGAGAAAAGAACCAGAAAGTATTCTCATCCCAATGACTGCACAGCCTGTGGTTCCCACAAGGGCAAGCACTGCTGACCTCCGTCTTCTAGGAAGCGGCAGGGAGACCCAGTGGATACCCGCATTTCTTCTTCCAGGGTCTGGCCATGCATTGCTTCCAGGATGGGAAGGGACCACGAGGTGTTCTCTTCCAGAGCTCTCTCCCTGAGCAGGATCTGACTGGACACAGCGGCAATACAGGCAGCTGCTCTCAGCCAGAGGGTGGGCCCTCTCTTTTCAGAATGACCCACTCCACCATCACTGCCCTACACCTGTGGAAATGATGGAAGCTTGCTCCTGCAGGTCCAAGGTCTTTCTCTGCTTAAAAAAAAAAAAAAAAAAATCTATGGCCCAGAGTAAAGAAACAAAAACCAGAGATCTACAGCTGGAAGATTTTAGTATGTCCATTTTCTTTTTCTTTTCTTTTTTTTTTTTTTTTTTTTTTTGCGGTACTGGGGATTGAACTCAGGGGCATTCTACCCCGAGCTACACCCCCAGCCCTATTTTTTAGTCTTTATTTTGAAACCGAGTCTCACTAAGTTGCGGTGTGCCTCACTGACTAGCTGAGGCTGGCCTGGAACCCGGATCCTCCAGTCTCAGCCTCCCGAATGCTGGGATTACAAGCATGCGCCTCCACGCCCAGCATAGTATGTCCATTTTCAATATTATCTTGAATTCTTGGTTTTCCTTCTCCCTCTAACTCCAGCACCACTTGGACAATGCACTTCTCAGGATACTCTGTATCTGTGGAAATAAAGAGAAAAGGAGTTGTCCCAGTAATCCATCCATCCTACCAGAGGAGAGTGACTCCCCAAAAATTTGTATGGGAATTTAGAGAAGGGAGTGCTGGTGTTCTGGGGTAAATTGAAAGCTGGAAATTCCTGCTCTGCCCTCTGTGCCCAACCAGCATAACAATTGACCACAATTGTCTCGTTTACTTCCAATTATAAGCTCAATTGTATCGAGCTGGCCTCACCCACCTAGCTGGGTTCTTTGGGGCTCTGATCATCTGTAGGACTCCCAGCAGAGCCATGCCAGGGCTTTGAAAAGCTTCTTGATTCTGGTGTCTTTGCAGCCAGGCCCAGCAGCTGCACAGCAGCAGTGCCAGTGGGCAATGTCCAGGCTCTAGCAGGGTGCCAGCCATGACACCCTCACCGTCTGGCTGTGGGATGTGTTTTGCCTCTGTTTCTGGCTTTTGTTCCTGTCCTTTTGAAGGACTGAGGATTCCTGGTGATTCTGTGAACCACCCAGTGGCTTTCCTGCTTCAAAAGATAAATAACATGCATGTACATACATACTTGTATGAGCGAGAAAGAGACAGGTGCAGAGAGAGGTAGAGGCAGGCAGAGACAGAGAGAGATGGAGAGAAACAGAAATGGGGAGACAGCACCAAAAAACAGAGAGAGTGAGACAGACATAGGCAGGGACAGAGAGTGAAAGAGAGAATGACAAGACTCTAGCTCCTGGAATTTAGGTCATGGGCACTGGTCTGTCCCTTATCTGCTTCCTCTTGAAAGAGGCCTGTGTCCCTGGTCACACTCCTGCAGGCCCCATGAGCTCACACCTGCAGTGTGAACTTTAAACCCTACTTCTCCGGCTAGAAGTACTGCTCACCCTGCTCCATGGTTAGCCACCTTTCTGCTGCCCCATGCCTCCTCTGGCACACAATGAGCATGTATATACAACACACACACACACACACACACACACACACACACACACACACACACACATTCTTCGACTTCTGCTCAAGACACACACATTCTTCGACTTCTGCTCAAGTTCGCCCTGCATTTCCTGAAAGTCATTGCTGGAAGTTGACACATCGAATTCTCTAGCTCCAGGATGGCCGGAGTCCAGCACCCCTTGCCCCAGCATGCAGGTGTGAGGAGGGAGAAGCCTCAGGATTAGCTGGGAACAAGGAGGGAGAGGAGGTGGTGAGCACGCAGGATCTGAGCTGTCAAACAGAGATGGATCAAATGTCACAGCAGAAGTTGGCCCCACGATCTAAACTATACAAAATGACGCCCCCCCCCCCCCCCCAGACATTGGACGAAAAGAGTTTTCTTTCAGTTATTACCCTCTCGGAGTAATTTGCACCCTGGTGTAGAATATGTACAGCCGGGTGGCACCGCCAAGCCACCAGCTGCTGGATTCCTTTTGAGCCACCAGCTACCTGTCCTCTCCAGGGTAAGCTGGTGCTGTTTGTCAAGAACAGCTTAGATGTCCCCAGAACAAGTGCAGCAGAGGAAAGAGCCCTGTGAGAAAACACTGGAACACAACAAACCACCAGAAAAAACTCTGCAGCAAAGTACAAACAAATGGTTCCCTGGGGACCAGAGAACGTTCTCTGTCCCCAAGTGTCAAGGAATTCCAATAAAGGCGGTAGGAAGTGACATTGACTTGTGCATCCATTCCCAGATACAGTCCGCAGGGTCCTTGCCTGGGGTAGCTGCTGCCACCCACTTCCCAGCACTGGTCCTAACCAGCCAGTCACAAAGGCCCATCCTTCTTCACCCAGCGCTGGCTGCTATTGGCTGGACTTCCTCTGCCAGCCTCAGCATGGCAGGTGAGCACCTGGCCTGGAGCAGAAGGCCTGTGGTTGGAATCCCAGCTTCACTGCTGGCTGGCACTGCTTCCATTTAAATGGAGGTAATAGCAGTAGAGTGCCCTCTTCCTAACTCCCAGATCTCCCAAGGAAGGCTGCAGGCTCATCCTCAGGGTCCTCAGGGCAGGTGATCCCTCTTTCAGACTCTCCCTCAGCAGATACTCCTGCCCAGCTCGGCCCAGTGGTTGGGATACAAAGCAGATGCCCTCCTGAGGTCCTGGGCAGGGCTCCTGCCCTCCTCTTCTCTGACCAGCACCTCCCTGCCAGGACCCCTGCAGTACACAGGGCATCTTCCTATAGCTGTGCCACAAAGGCATTGTACCTAGGGGCCAGGGAGGCAGAAATCAGCCGGCTCTCTGACCAGTGCACCCCCCAGAAGGCACCTTTTTCTAATCCACTTGAAGGAGCATGGAAGCAAACGCCCCCTAGTATATACCTAATCATCGACCATTGTCCTATTGACAAAGGGAGGGTGCCTCTGGGGTCACCTGCTGTTCAACAGGGAACCTCCTCTTTCTGGTCACAGAACACTCATGTTTGGTGTTATTTCCACTCCTGCTCTGGTTCACAGGTCCTTCCGGTGCCCACTGCCCACTCTTGCTTATTACCAGTCCCCCCATGTCCTCTAGTCCCCAGAGAAGCGACACTCTGTCCAGTGGCCACTCTCAACCTTGTCCTCCAAGGACAAGCCTGAAGCTGGCCACTCACAGACATGGGGACAGAGCCCACTCACCTAGGACTAACACAACCCCAAGGTCACCTGTCCTCGTTCAGCTCAAATCCATGTTGCCCTAGAAAATCCCCCACGCCCTTCCCAGGAGCTCGACAAGCCCCCAAAGAGCCTGGACTGCAGCACACCTTGCACCTTGGGGGAGTCCTGGCTCTCCCAACTCACCAGTCCCAAGAGCTTGACCAAGTAAGAATGATCATAAAACCCACTGAAAGGAGTTGTCATGAGAAAAAAGTGAAACAATCTCTAAAAAATGCCTGACACGAGGTACCAGTCCATCTCCCACATGCATCCCCATCACCCCAGCCGACTCTCGCTGCCAACCCCCTCCCAACTGCATGTTCATCAGGGGCACGGAACCCACACACAAACCCCCGATCTCAAGGTAGCCTAGCTCCAGCCAAGTTCACCAGCCTTGGTTCACCCAGGCCTTGGAAGAAACAATTCTTTTTCTGAGCACCAGGCAGGGAAGGGTTCAATCAGAGAGTTTGGAATAGCTGTAACACAGAGTCCGAGACTCTGCTGTGGTCAAAGGGCAGCACATGGAAAGCCCTGTGACACGTAGCTCATTTCATGGGAGAAGGAAAAGCAGGCATGGCCCTCCTACTTTCCCCCACCCTGCCTTTGCCCCTAAATAAGGGGTGGGGGTGGAGACCACCCCAATCTCTACTGAACCTGAGCACAACAAAAGGAAGCACTTTGTCACCTGTCAAGCCCTGTATCAACATTATTCTCGGTTTTTTTTTTTTTTTTTTTTTTTTTTTTTTTTTTTTGCGGTACTGGAGATGGAACCTGGGGGAATTCTACCTCCAAGCTACAACCCCAGCCCTATTTTTTATTCTTTATTTTGAAACAGGGTCTCACTAAGTTGTGGAGGGCCTCACTAAGCAGCTGAGGCTGGCCACGAACCCGGATCCTCTAGTCTCGGCCTCCCAAATGCTGGGATTACAAGCATGAGCCACCATGCCTGGCTTAGCATTATTCTCTATTTTAACTTAATTCTGCCCCACTCCTGGGGAACACTAGCCCCACAGACCCTCCCCACAGGCCTTGGAGAATTCAGTTTCTCCTGCAGAATGGGAGCACCTGGCTGAGGAACTTCCAGAGGAGGGACCTGGGGACGCACTCTCCTGCTGAAAGGCCAGCTGGAGGAATCGGTCCTGGGCAGGTTTGAAATCCCAGAACTACTGAGATTTGGGTTTGGATCCTTCTTTCTGGTGGGGCCGCCCCGGCATTGGCAGATGCCTAGCAGCAACCTTGCTCCCAGCACTGTCACTGTCATAACCCAGAGTGTCTCCAGACATTGCCACATAGGAAGCAGAACCGCCCCTGCTTGAGAACCGCTGGCCTAGGCCTGTTTGAGCCGTTTCACAGGATTCACATGGCCTCTGTGGCTCCCTGTGGCCTGGCTGCTCCCCACCTGCCAGCCTGGGGCTCACCTCTGAGGCCTGATGTGCTCATACATGATGCTCTGGCAGCTTTGCCAAACAGTCCACAGAGTTCTGAGTGCTGGCCAGGCCCAGAGCACCTTCAGGATCAAGAGCTATAGTTCCTGTGATTCTGCTACTCTAGCCACTAGAAAATGGACTAGTCTAGCCTCCTGTCTTGGGCTAGTCCTTGTGTGGCCACCTGCCCAGGTCAGGGGATGTCATTTGTATATGACTCCCATTGCTGGCCAGGTTTTCTCTCTGGGTTTGGGGGATTGGATCAGAATCTCATGGAAATGGGGTACTAGAAAGAAAAAAAAGGGAAACAAATGCAGAGTGAGCAGCATAGGAGGTGCCTGCTTCTAGAACAAAATGGCCAGTCTACTCCAGCAGTCTGAAACATATTGTTTTCTACAGTGACTATAAACTATTTTTCAATTTTTAAAGCCTTTACTTAAAATAATTTAAAAAGTTTTATTAGTGCATTTTAATCATACAAGATAACGGGTTTCATTGTGGTGTATTTGTACATTCATGTAACATACTTTTATCATATCCACCCCCATCTCGTCTTTCATCTTGCCCTCCTTCCCCCATACCTTTTATCTTTTCTAGTAGTCTCTCTGCTATTTTCATCTTACCTTTTCCCTCTCCTAGTGTCTCATTCAACATTATCACTGCTGTAATCCAAGATAAGTGATCACACAACTTAGAGGAAGGAAGATTTATTTGCTCACAGTTCTGGAGATTTAGAGGTTTTAGTCCATGCTAGGTCAGGTTTGCAGAGCCCAGGACGTGGCAGCAGGAGGCAAAGAGAGGAAGAGAGCAGACTCTGCTCTCACATCACAAAGGAAGCAGAGAGAGAGCAGGCAGAGGAGGAACCATATAATCCCCAAGGCCACATCCGCAAGGACCCCCCTCCTTAGCAGACAATCCCACATCCAGCATTGTTACCTTGTTTCCATGAGGGCTAGGGGAACATTCCAAATCTGAACCATTACACCTAGATTCCATATATGAGGGATAATGTAATTCTTATCTTTCTTAGTCTGGCGTATTCCCTTGAACATTATGATCTCTGCTTCCATCCATTTTCCTGATAATGATTTTTTTTTTTATGGCTGAACAATAATCCATCGTGTGCATAAACCACATTTTCTCATCTATTCATCCATTGACAGGCACCTAGGTTGATTCCATAACTTGTCAATTGTAAATTGTGCTGCAATAAACATGGGTATGTGGATATCTCTAGAATAAGTTGACTTTAATTCCTTAGGGTATATACCAAAGAGTGGTATAGCTGGATCATATGGTAGTTCTACTTTAGTGCTTTGGAACCTCCATACTGATTTCCATAGCGGCTGTACTAATTTACATTCCTGTTAAAATAATTTATCTGCTACTAAATAGCAACTGAGCTATGTTTCCAAACTGGAACTTTGGTTTCTGGCATGAACTGGATGTTATTTTCAAAGATTTATTTTTGTTAACATATGAGGTCATTTTTATTTTGTTCAAGTCAAGTGGGCATTGGTAATAAAAATAAATAAAAATAAAAACAGAAGGGAACTGAGCAGCTAGTTTTACTTTTTTAATCTCATCACTTTTTTGGAAGAAAATACAGAAGTAAATCTACTCCCACAGTCCCTCAGTTACCAGCACCAAATGAACCTTTCTATAAGTATGACAATGCAAACATACACATTATATACATAACCACATATGTTTTAACCACAGTACAGCCATGCTACATCTTGCTGTTTTGTCACTTTACACGTGGCCTTCATGGTTGACCCCCTTTCAAATCCATGCCCTGGGACGCTGCCTGGTTCAAACGCTGGTTCAAATGCTAGCTCTGACTTCTCACAGCTATGTGAACTTGTACAGGTTAAAAACCTCTCTGCAAATTATGTATGGTGGCACATGCCTGTAATCCCGACACTTGAGAGGCTGAGATAGGAGGATCACAAGTTTGAGGACAGCCTCAGCAACTTAGAGAGCCCCTGTTTTTGTTTTTGTTTTTGTGGTACTGGGGATTGAACCCAGAGGTATTCTACCTTTGAGCTACACCTCCAGCCCAATTTTAATTTCTTATTTGGAAATAGAGTCTCGCTAGGTTGTTGTGAGTCTCACTACTTGCTGAGGCTGTCTTCAAACCTGGGATCCTCTTGTCTTAGCCTCCGAAGTACAGGGCCTGGCTTGTGAGCCTCTGTTTTATAATAAAAAAATAAAAAGGGCTGGAGTGTAGCTTGGAGGTAGACTGCCCCTGAGTTCAATCTCTAGTAATTATATACATACGTGTGTGTGTGTGTGCCTGTGTGCTTCTGCTGTAACATGAACGATGACGACATTACCTACCCTATAAATACTCTATAAAGTTGTTGAGAGGGTGAAATAAGGTGATGTACTTAAAGCACTCAGAACAGAGTCTAGCCCATGACAAATGCTCAAAACATGTCTGCTCTTGTTACCCAGATCTACCTTGTTTTCTTAAGTAGTTGAATGCAATTCCATTACATAGATATACCTTAATTTAGTTTAACCCATGCTCTTTGATGGAAATTTAAACTTTTACAAAGTTTGATCTTATAAGCAAATGAATGCCCTTGTCCACATATCTTTACACATTTATGCTATGGTGTTTGGAGAATGAGTCCTTAAAAGAGAGATCGCTGGATTACTTGATAAGCACATTTTAGGTTCATACATCTATTGCCAAATTGCCTCCCAAAGGTCCCCGTGCTTTATACTTCCCACCAACAGAGCACCCGGCTCATTTCATCACTCACCAGTTCTAAAAGATATCATTCTTTTCTATTGGACAGGCAAAACTAAAAATGATGCCATTGCTTCCATTTAAGTATCTTTAGCTTTAGTGAAGTTATCTTTTAATTTTTCCCTCTGTAACAAGTCATTTGTATATAATGAGAGAAGGTGGGTGTATATCTGTATATATTCCCCATTTGCCCATTTTTGTTATTTCTGGTTGATTTGCATAGATTCCTAAACTGATTGGCTTATCACCCCCTTTTCAGAAAAAAATTACTCAGTGCTCCCCTTGGGTGCTTTCACTGGCCCCTTATTTTTATTCAATACCCCCACCCCCCAATTGCACCAGAAGCTACTACTGCCCCATCTTTCCAGTGCCCACCCCCCCTAGTGGAGGAACAGTGTATCCCCAGCTAATATATTCTGTGGTATGAATGGTCACAATTTTCTTGCTATGCGGAGTAAGTACTTTCTCCTAAGCTGTCATTTACATTTTGGTTTATTTATTGTGCCTTTGAAAATAGTTTTGCTTTGTTTTTAATTTTGGGGTGGCCCAGTTTGCCAAGCTTGTTTTATCTGGGTTTGATGCCAGATTTAGAAAGACCTTTCCCACCTCAAGATACACACACACACACACACACACACATATACATATATACATAATTTTGACATTGTCTTTAAATTCATTAATATCTTTATATTTAAACCACAGATCTCTAATCCATCTGAACTCACTATCGTGCATGGTATACAGTAGGTACCAAACTTCATCCTCTTGCTCATGGGTAGATATTTATGTTATGGTTCCAAGTGTCCTTTGCCTCCACTCTGCTCACTGGTAGGTATAAGAATCTCTAAACCCGAGCCTCACCTGGACAGGGAAGCAGCAGGGAAGGGAGCACTTTCCCCCCTCTGCCCTCCCTCCCACCCATTTGTTGTCTCCAGTGACCGCAGGTGTTGCTGGGCGAGCCATGGGCTCTCCATCACTTGAACACAGCATTGTGGGAATGGTCAGAGTCTGAGCTATAGTTACCCTGGGACAGCAGTAACTTATGTGCCCAGAGAAATCATTTTCCTGGAAGATGCATTTTAGGCAGCATGGAGGCTCAGGTGACCCTTATATCATCTGGTCCCAGGTTCCTGTGGATTTACACATGCTGGCTTCCCTCAATAGAAAGAAATCTAATTACCGGTGGAATAACTTACAGGTAAGGAGAACTCCAGTGTGCACCCAGCTTGGCTGTAAATCCTCACAGCTGATCCTGGGGAAAGTGAGCAGGTGCTCAAACCTGGACACTTCAGCTCAGAGAGCAGCACCCCACCTAACACAGACAAGGGCAGGAAAGCAAAGGGGCTCCTGAGCACCTGTGGGTTCCCAGGGCCTGGAAAACAAAAAGAACACCAGGCTGGGCCTTGATATGCCTGGGCTCCTCATTCTCCTATTAACCACCAGAATGACAGTAGCCTTTCATTCACCATCTTTCCTCAGTCTCCCTGTCCAAACATGGGTTAGCAGGTATTGAGCCACATTCCAGGGTCTACACAATGTGCTTTCTGTACATTCCCTAGTTTTCACAACAAACCTGGAGAGTGAGTGTAAGGGTTTGGATCTGGAATGTCCCCCCAAAACTCATGTGTGGAAAGCCTGGTCCCCCATGCAGCACGCTTCAGAGGTGGGGTGTGTCTGGAGGAAGGGGGTCACGATGGAAGTAGTGGGGGAGGGGAGAATGACCTTGAAGACTATATCAATCCCCGCCCCGCCCCCTCTGCTCCCTGGCTGCTGTGAGCTGAGCAGCTTTCCTCTGCCACACCCTGCCGCCATAATGCTTCTGCCTTGGAGCTGGCTGGCCGTGGACTGAATCTCTGAAACCCTGACCCAAATAAACCCTTCCTCCCCTAACTCCTTGTCAGGTATTTTGGTCATAGTAATGCAAAGCTGGCTAACACAATGAGAATGAGCATTTCCATTTTACTAGGCAGAAACAAGACCGAAGAAGTAAGTGAATTTGTTGACAGTGACACTGGCAAAAAGCCACAGAGATCAAATTCCAACCCCCACGCCCACAGCGTCTATGTGTGGGCCTGCAGGTGCTAGGAGGCCCCACAGTGGGCATGAGGAAGTGTTTCTGGCCTCCTCCCCTAAGGAGGCTCCCAAGATTCTGCTCTCCCTTGGCCTGTGTGGCCTTCCCTCCAGTGACTCACCTTCTCTCTGGAGTCAGCCACCTGGCATTTGGCTCCAAGGGCTCCCGCCATATCAGGAAACACATCCTTCTGTGATGTGTGTGTGAAAAGAGGAAGCAGGCTTGCCCTGACATTGGCAAGGCCCGGGCCAGAGACACAGAGAGCAGTGGGCCATGTCTAGTTTTGTGTCAGTTACAACTGAAATACATGGCTTCCATGGCTCAGTATGCCCAGGCAAAAATATATCCATAACAATCTTAAAAGACAAATGAAACTGTGGTTTTATGTGACTGGAAGTCTTAACAATATCAAAGATGAATTTCCTCACCACAGCACATGCTTGGGTGGGCCATGGATCAGCTGTTCAGACTTGAGTGACAAAAAAGACTTATATTGATTTTATAAATATTTGCCTTCATTTTAGCATAGCCTTTAAATATAGTCACCTTCACACAATTCTATTTTATTAGTAAGACATTTATAAGGATTAAAAAGTAAAATGCAATTGCATTCAAAAGGAATAAGCTATGAATATATTTTCAGTTTTAAAATACCTTAAAATTTATGGAAAAATTGAAAAAATTAATATTTTCAAAATTGGAGTTCAGTAAAAGTTATCTTCTTTCTAAAATATTTCAAATTGCCAAAATAGTAAGACACAAACTTTTTTTTTTTTTTTTTTTGGTACTGGGAATTGAACTCGGAGGCATTCTACCTTCAAGCTACATACCCAGTCGGATTTTATTTCTTATTTAGAAATAGTCTTAGTAGGTTGATGAGAGTCTTACTACTTGCTGAGGCTGTCCTCGAAACTGTGATCCTCCTATCTCAGTCTCCCAAGTACTAGGGATTACAAGCGTGCACCACCACACCCGGCTCTGAGGCAAACTTTTTCATTTAAATTCTTACAATTTTTATTAAATGTTAAATATTTTATACAAATAAAACAACTTGGGATTCTAGCATTCAACATTTGTCTAGTTGCCAATGTGAAGAATGAGCATTACACGTCACTCATTAAGTCTTGAGCTGCATAGATATAAATTTAAGAATAATATGAACTGTTTACTATTAAAATATGCCTCAGCATCTACGGACAAGAGTTGCAAGTACTATGTTAATTCTTATCTCTGAAACCAGGAATTGGAACAAGAAGAAATGCAAGAAAATGAATGTTTGGCACAACTGGGAAGCAATAATTTGTTATACAAGAATCTATTGCATTTAAGCTGAGAGGACAGATTTGACAAGTTAATTAATTTGCCTTTTCTCTTACCCAAGCACTTCTTACCCGAGCACCGTGCTCTGAAGCAGTGTCTACCTCTGCCGCTGTCAGAAGTGCATAACACACAACCTTCCTGCCGTTTGACGTAGTTTTCAAGGACCTAAAGCAAGGCATGTGCAGAAGGGCTTTCCAGGACCTGGATGGTGAGAGCCACCAGAGCTGGGCTTAGGGTTACCGACTGTACCAGGCCAGCACTAGGTCTAGTTTACGTCTCCAGTGCCAGAGCATCTGTGATCACATGTGTGAGTGTGGTGTGTGTGTGTGTGTGTGTGTGTGTGTGTGTGTGTGTGTGTGTGTGTAATATACAATCCCTCCAAAGTTCAGGGGCTCCGGACAATGCAGGAAGAGAGAAGGTGTGGAGGAGTCAGGAGCCCCCAAGACCATCCTCAGGTTTGACGGTTCATTGGAACACTCCCTGGACTCAGCATGTGGTGATACCCAGGCATATGATTTACTACAGTGAAGGGATAAAAAGAAAAATCAACAAAGAGAAAGGTGCTTGGGGCAAAGTCCACAGGAAACCAGGAACAAGCTCCAAGAGTCCTCTCACAGAGAGCACAGGATGAGCTCTCCCCTGGCAGGGAGAAGTAAGAACACACCTGAAATGTTGTCTACCTGGGAAGCTCACTGGGCCTGGATCTGAATGGGGAACAAGGGGAGCTGGCCACATAGGCATCCTTCCCCAACACATACCAGCATTTCAGACTCCAAAAGGAAAGCAGCCATTCCCCCTCATGTTGTTGGACAGTGTAGGCAGTGAGTGAAGTGGAGGGGACCCTCCTGAAAGCCAAGTTCCTGGACACAAGCCAAGGCCAAACTTGCAAGTAGACCTGTCCCAGGAGCGCAGTCTTAGGTGGCTAAGTCACCTCTCTTCCAGGTAGGAAGTAACCGGGGTGTGAGAGGCAGAGGAAGGAGAGCCCTCTTAACTCTACCTGCCCTTTGAATTCTGTTTCCTGGGGTGGAGGTGAGGATGAGTTGTCTGAGCAGAATGAGCTGGTGACACACAGATTCATCCAAGGGCTATGTGCAGTCTGAGGGGGCCATGTACATCTGGAGTAACATTTCACATGTATGGACGCCATGATTGATCTGCCCAGTCTCCCAGAAGGTACTAACAGAATGACAACATCCCGCAAGTCTAAATAATATTCTGTCTAAGAATGTTATAGGTGGTCAAGCTATTTTTTAAATGAAGTAAATTCAGGATAATTCTTACCTGAAGAGGGGATGAAGTTACAGAGGAATACACAGTTATTAGTAATGCTTTTAAAATGCATGGTGCCTCACAGGTCATGCTAGAGTCATGGTTCAGAACTTCATGTGAAGTACTTATAAATACATATATGCTCTCACATGCCCCCCCCCAAATGCATCTAACACATTTTAATTTTTAAAAATTTACCATCTCAGTAATGGTAAGGTACTCTTTCCAACTATGAACACATTTGAGATAGAATTTTTCAGTACTGAAATACCATCAAAACTAAAAAGCTTTATAATTTCATTCGCATAGAAACCCACGGTCATCTCCACCAAGTGACATCAAACTTAATATTCTTTCATTACTGACTGGTCATAAGTCATTCCATTTTTCTCTCTGAGGATCTTGTTTCTATGAATCAGTCTGATATTGTAAATCAACTCAATTTTTATCATTCCACATTTCATTGCTTATTTTAACTTTTAGGTGAATAACATTGTTTTATTGATATAAATAACACTGTACATTTATTTTTGCAGTTACTTTTTTGTTATTGTTGGTTTTGGGGGTTTTGTGTATGTGTGTGTGGTACTGAGAATTTAACCCAGGGGTTTTCTACCTCTGAGTTAAATCCCCCAGCCCTTTTCATTTTTTACTTTGAAAAAGGATCTTGCTAAGTTACCATATACTGGCCTCAAACCTGCCATCCTCCAGTCTCAGCCTCCCAAGTACTGTGATTACAAGACATGCACCACTGTGCTCAGCTTACAGTTATGTTTTTATAAGTGATATAATTTTTATTTATGGTAGAGATACAACTGCTTCTTTCAACATGAGTTTACACAAGACAAAATTTCAGACAAATTAAATACAACTATTAATTAGGCGATAGCACATGTGGGATAGTGACATGAGAACAGTCACCA
>PVLC010005660.1:60635-74813 GCA_004027655.1 Graphiurus murinus
CCACAACCCCCCTGAAAAGCAGCATGCAAAGAGAGATGGAGAAACAGGTTTTCAGGGGGGTTTTTTTGTTTTTTTTTTTTTTTGCGGTACTGGGGATTGAACTCAGGGGCATTCTACCTCTGAGCTACACCCCCAGCCCTATTTTTTATTCTTTATTTTGAAACCGAGTCTCACTAAGTTGCGGAGTGCCTCACTAGGTAGCTGAGGCTGGCCACAAACCCGGATCCTCTGGTCTCAGCCTCCCAAATGCTGGGATTACAAGCGTGCGCTACCACGCCCGGCTGAGAAACAGTTATTGCTGAAACCAATGGCAGCAACCGCAGGAACATGTGGTAAACTGAAACAGGGAAGATTCAGGCTCTTACTGTTTCAGGTGTGAAGCTACACATTACAGCACCCTTTAACACACTTCCTAAACATTAGGTTATAACCACGCCCAGCATTTCCAAAGGCTACACACAATGGACATGGTATGGGTAATACAGTGTGGATATGGATATAGATGTCCCGTTGACATCACTAGTTTATTGTCCTGCATGTCTTGTATTGTCAGGACACAGATATCAATGAAAAAATAGTAAATCGATAGCACAAGACAGTATGTAGTAGGGTCTGCCTCACTTTTGTATCATGTTCTCCCCAAAATCTCCATGTCCCAATACCCGGAACCTGCAAATATTACCTTACATGGAAAAAGAGACTTTACAAATGTGGTTAAGAATACCAAGATTGGGAAATAATCCTGGATTACTTAGGTGGGCCCCAAATGTAATCACAGGTGTCTCTAAAGAAGGAGGTAGAGGGAGATTTGATTACCGAGAGAAGAGAAGGTGATGTGATCCCAGAGGCGGAAACAAAAATGATGTGGCCACAATCCAAGGAATGTTAGCAGCCACCAGAAGCTGGAAGAGGCCAGGAAATAGAGTCTCCCGGAAGCCTCCTGAGGAAGCACAGCCTCACCCACACCTTGATTTGGGCTTGTAAGACTCAGTTGGATATCTAGCCTCCAGAACTGTAAGAGAATCCCTTCCTGTTGTCTTGAGCCACCAAGTTTGTGGTAATTATCGACAGCAGCCACAGGAAACATACAGAGCTACTAGCGGGGGGAAGAAGTTAGAGGCCGGGGGAGCTGCAGGCGCTGTGTGGAAAAGCCAAGTACGTGGGTGAGCCTGGGGCTGCGAGCCGAGGCCGCCTAAGTGCAAACAGAGCTTGAGAAAGATGAGTCTGGCTCAGCTTTGTGGAGCGTATTGGAGGCGCACGGGCCAGAGGCAGGGAACTCGGCCAAGAAGTTCTTGAGGCAGCTCAGGCGCGCAGGGGTGAGAGCCAGGCCCCCGGGATCAACAGTGGGAAGGAGAGAAAGGACCGGCACAAAAGAAAATTCAAAGGCAAAATTGATGGGGCTTAGTGAAAGACTCAATATAGCAGATGAAGGAGAAATTTCTTCCAGCTGTTAGAGCAGGCATTGCCAGCAAGGGGGCGGGGTGGGCAAAGGGGAAACATTTCTAACAATTCTGGGAGAATCTAAACTGTCCCCGTGCCATGAATTGAGCTGCTCTAAGGAAACAGCTTGTGGATGGACACTGCACGGCAGGAGGAAACGCTCTTTCCAGGACTCCTCGTTAGAGTGTGGAAGAATTCTCTCCCACCCACCTCCTGATTTCCCTCAGCCCGAGGCCTCCCAGGGCCTCCATTTTCAGTGTGGGTTTGGGCAGGAGAATGGAGTAAAAGAGAGGAGGGAAGCAGAGGCTGAAGGAGGAAGGGGAGGAGAAAGCAATAGCATGTTTCAAACACACCACAGATGTATCCTGGCTGCCATCTTGCCAGGCACTGGCCGGAGTCCAGACCAGCCCGTTGGAGTGAAGCTTGTGCCTTCACAGCTCCATCAGCAGGGCCTTTTTTTTTTTTTTTTTTTGCCTAGTGTTGCTTCCATCTCAGAGGACATGGAGAATAAACAGCCTTCTTGCCAGAAATGCAAGTGGATTCGGGCATGTTGAGAGAAAGCAAAGACAGAGGCCAGTGTGTTGAGTAGGAAGTGGACCCTAGTGGGATAGCTGATTCAGACTGCACCCTAAAACCAAGAGGTGCTCAAAGCAGGGCCCCAAAAAAGGCAGTGCTCAAGCCAGCAGCAGCTCTCCTGAGATCTCAGCTGCAGATTGGGAGAACGGGAACAATAGCCGAGCTCTGCCCAGTGCTCTGTTTCCACTCCCACTCTGGGATCACCACCCCCACAGGGAGCTCAACCGCACCCCGCCAGCTGCAGAGCAGTTCTCTACCAGGCTGGCCCTGGCTCCAAAGCCGTCTCCCAATGGAAACTGTGAAGGCTCGGTGTTCATCTTGGCTTGGTAATGGGGAAAGGGAAGAGAGGCCTGCATTTACCCTCGATTATTTACCGTGCAACTCCTGTGTGCAGGCACCTGTTAGAGGCTTAAAATATTCAGTAAATACCACAAACCCAGCTCCTGTCCCCAGGATGCTTATAAACACAGTCCAAAATCACCTTTGAAAAGAGCTGGAGGGGAAGCTTGAATCAGAACCAAATCTCTACATTCCAAAATGATTGAACGGGCAAACATGCAAATGTTTTGTGGACCTGACCAGGATTCTGTCCCTCTCACCTCAGGGCCTCCATCAACCTGCTGAACAGCTCATGCTCAACGTGGGCTATCTCTTCCCACAAAGACCCCAGAGGGACCTGGTGAGGTCACTGAGAAATCCATTTGGCCCCACCACTTTCCAGCAGTATCTCCTTTTTCCTTTCACATGTTCATTGGCTCATTCGACAAACATTCATGGAGTGCAGATGCCAGCAGATGCCAGGTGTGGACAAAAGCCCCCTGTCCCAGGGGGCTGCCAGTCCACAAGGCAGGCACAGCAACCCGGATCAGACAGGAAGAAAGCTGAAGGTCAGCCTGCAGTAGGAACAGTTCTTCAAACCCGAGGCTGGCAAGTGGCAGAGCTGGGAGAAAAAAAAAAAAAAAAAAATTCCCAAAAATGTAAGACCCTCTACTGCCTGTTCTAACACCTTCCCACACTCTGCCCAGTTCAGCCAATGGGAACCCTGGATGTGGAGCTGTGGAAGGTCCACTGGTGCATTACATGTGTCCTCTCACCGGAGGCCACAGCGACCCTGGAAGGTAGGCTTTTTTGCCTTGGTTTTGCTGACAAGGAAACAGGAACATGAGCAAGATCAGGATTTGTCCCACATTCCCCGGCTGGCAGGGACAAGTGCAGCATGAGCCCAGGTCTTGGGGTTGCAGCACTGGTCTTCATTTCTCTGGATATTCAACTGTTTCTCTTTGTCCTTGGTATCTTGTCCACCCCCCCCCACAGCCCCCTTCAAGTCATGCATGCACCCCCATTTCAAAAATAATTAAATCAAATGAAAACCAGAACTGTCTCTGCTCCACTCTAGGACCTGGCAGCAGGCAGCAGGCAATTCTCCTGAGAACACTTAGTGATTTCCAGGGGAAATCTGACCAGCACTAAAGTCCACAGACGCGGCAGTGGTTTCAATTAGGGATCTGAGTGCTCTGGCTTCGGAGGCAGGGAACAATGGCAGGCGCTGGGGAGAGGAGGCTGACCTCTCTCAGAACCCGCTCTGTTCCCGGCTAATATGTCAATAGCCTCTTAAACGGAACGTTATGTGTCTGGGGTTTTATTGTCAGGCCCATCCCTTTTTGGTAGGGTTCAGCTCTTTTTTTTTTTTTTTTTAATCTAAAGTTGATTGCCTCTCTCATTATCAAAGCCACCATCCATCTGTTTCCACTTTCTTAAGGGCTGCAGCAAGGAATAGTGTGGAAATATGTTTTTGCTTGAGGTTTTAGGATTCCCCCTCCTCCCGCCTTGTTGAGGGTTGTTCAGGTTTTAATGTTGTCACTTCAATATGATCCTCCAGTAGTGGGTGGCCAGGCTGTGCCATTTGAAACTAATTTACAGCTTCATCTGACACTATCGTCACTTTGAAGTAATTAGCCAGAGTGCACCAAAAATTAGACGATGGGGTGGGGTGGGGGGGTGGGGGGAGACGAGGAGATGGCTGGATCCTGGATCCTGTCTTTGAGCACAAAGGGCCATCTTTACTTTCCTTCTCATTCGCCTTTTGAAAGTGAAACACGCACATAAACCATAAAAAATTCAGTATGTTGTTTTTTGAAAGGTTTCCTTGGGAAGATAAGAATTCTGTGCTGATTTTCACGCAGCCAACCAAGGCTGTTACTAGGAAGAAAGGTGAGCAGCTCTATCTCTGGCAGGGACTGGAGGGTCACTTAACAAATGCAAGAGATGGAAAGGTGGAGGAGGGCAGGCCCCGGCACCCACCTGTGCCCCACTCTTCCCCCCCGGGCTGCAGGGGAAGGTCGTTTGTTCTTGGCATATTTGCTGAGTACATACTGATCCCTTATCATGTGGCAAGGACTAGGATGGGGAGGAGGCTTCAAGAGGCTTACAGGCTTCATCGAAATGACAACCAACATCCATACAGCTCTTGGCAGTCCACAAAGCACACCCTCATACATTCTTGGTTCATCTTCACTGGGACCCTGTGCTACACACAGTATTATCATTCCATTTTACAGGAGAAGGAACCAAGGAGGCTCAGAGAGGTCAAGAGGCTTGTCCCTGATCACACAGTTATGAAGTGATGGAGCAAGAGTCCAAATCAGGCCTGTTACTAAAATCAAGTCCTCTTTGTGTCAAACCTGTAGATAGACACAAAAACAAGAGAGATGGAAGGGGCATTAAATCTTGGGTTGCCTCCAAAAGGGCATGTGATTGGGGGCCCATGAGCACCTTATTTTTCTGCAATGAAGTGTTCCAAGCACTGCCACCTTGAGATCTGAGCGGGTGATGGGGCCGGAGGAGGCAGCTCTCTGACCAGGTCTAGGGAGTTTCAGACCCTCGCCACTGCATAAATCTGCTAGTGACAAAATTATGCACACCATCTCTGGGCTCAAGTTGCCTTTCTAAAGCTGAAACATGCCGAGTGTTTGGACAGCAACAGATTATAATCTCTCTGCTCTTCCACGCCAACAAGGATCTGAAAGTAATTTGAGAGCCATTAACTGAAGCTTGCATAATGCCTGGCTCATGCTAAATACTCAAAACACTGGCTATGATTGTTATTCCCCAAATCTTCTCCTTCCTTGAATCTCAGAGTTGGAAAGACAAGACCTTAGACACAAAGGTTGGTGCCTGATCCAACCCAAAATACGAATATCTATTATAGAATTATTCGACTGACACTGGGAACTCACTGTGTGGTAAGCACTTTTCCAGTACTTTCCATGAGCCAATTCTCAGAACAACTCTATGAGGTCTTTGACTACCCCATTTGACAGACGAGCAACTGCAATAAAGATCAGTGAAGCATCTTCTTGCCCAGTCAGGCTTCAAAACCCAGGCAGCTTGACTCCCAGCAAGGGTGCAATGCTATTTATCCTGCCTGCGTCCCCCAGACATCCTGAGCAAATGGATGTCTAGCCTTCGCTTGCACATCACAGTGACGGGGTGCTCACTACCTACAGACACGGCCTCCTGTGGCAAAACTGAGAAGCTGAAGTAGAAAATTGATCTCTATATTGAAATGAAATTTTGCTTCTCCCCATTGTTCCTGACTCTGACCTTAGCTGCCCAGAACAAATTTAAACTCTTTTCTCAAATTCCAGTAGGGCAGGAGGTCTATTAAAAAGCAAGTCTGTATCTATAGATCTGGAGTAGGGCCTGAGGTTCTGTATTTCCCACAAGCCCCCAAGCAATGTCGATGCTGCTGGTCCAAGGACCACACTTTGAGGAGCAAGGATGTAGCTGGGAGTAGGGTGAAGCCCAGCCTGCCACCTGTTTCTGTTTAATTGGGAAGCATCCACACCCATCTGTTCAGATTGTCTGTGGCTGCTTCCCTTCTACCAGAGTCCAGCAGTCGTGACAGAAACCATAAGGCTGGCAAAGCCTAAAACACTTGGCCCTGTGCAGAAAAAGTTTGCCAATCCCTGCTCCAGATGACCACCCTTCACATTTTGAAAAGCTCCATCCTGTCCTTCACCCATGTCCTCCGAGCCACCTTGCATTGTACACAAAGAAAAAGGGACAATAAACCACCAGGTCTCTCTCCCCTTTCTGTCCCCCAAACCTGGCCAAGTTAGGGGAACAATGAGAGCAATTCTGGGCCAGAGTTCACATACATATTATCTTGAAGGACATTGGTCTTCACTCACACACATTGAGAACTGGTGCAAGATAGCATTGCCTGCAGAAAGCTCCTTTCTTGCATGTGAGCTCGGACAGCTGCTCCTTGGGATGGTGGGCGTACAAGCAAGCTAGCGATGCTGCTGCTGCTGTAACTGCTTCTGCAGCTGAACCCAGAAAACCCCTCTCTGAGTGGGGACAGGTGGGGAGCCAAGGGCACCATGGAAAGGATACATGTCACTTGTCCAGCCGGCCACCACTGGACAAAGCACCATGAGGGAGAGGAGGCTCTGCGTGACAAAGCTCCCTGAGGTTACAGAGTAACACAGTAATGACACAGTAGGGGATGGAGAACTCTGTTCTCTCAGGGGTTACCTGCTTCTCCAGACTTGAGGTGTCTCCAAGACCAAAACAGCCCCCAACAACACCTGTCTCAGGAACGTAGGAAGCATTTGAGCACAAAGAAGAAAGGGTCAGGCTGCCAGGAGACCTGGGGCACATAGTAGGTTCCGCACTTGGCCTGGGCAAGTCCTGATGGCCCTGCTCTCTTCTCACTTCCATTTCTGAGAGTGACCCCCAAAGTTACAAGCAGGCTAAGTGCTCACACATCCCAGTCCCCTGGAGGAAGTGAGCCAAGGCGCTCACACCTGAGACCCACCTGCTCCCACCCCCTTCCCAGGGCTCCTCTCCCACCTGGGCACCAAATGTTTCGAACCTGTGATCTCGAGGTGATGACAGAGTGTGAGGAATGGGGAGGCGCCAGGGGTGGCAGAGGAGAAGCAGATGGACCTCTGTCACCTCCCAGCCCCCCTCTGTCACAGCTGCGAGGAGGAGTCAAAGGTGGCAGAGAAGGCAGCTCCCTGCACATCCCTTCTCCCCAGCTTCACTCCTCCGCTGCTTACACGGGAGCTCTCCTGCGCACTGGAGGATTCTTTGCTGTGGGGACTGTCCAGCTGCACCCCGAAGAACAGCAGCACTGTGGCCCCTACCACCAGCAGCCCTCCCCAAACAGAGTGTGAGGAATGGGGAGGCATTTGGGTGACATGACCACCCAAAATGTCTCCCGAGGGGTCAAAGCATTACAGATGAGACCCACTGATTGAAGCATCAGCAGAAATCCCTCTTAAGATGGAATAAAATAAATGTGTCTCAGGGATGATTTCTCTCCCATCAATGCCCCAGAGGATGTGGTTTTCAAGTTTTACCAGGTGTCTGATAATCTGAAACTCCCACGGTAACTCTTTCCTGGCCTGGTCCTGGAGGTCCCCAGCCTATCTTTGGATTCCAGAAACGTCTGTGTCCAGCCCCATCTGATCAAATCTCATCTGCCAGGCAGCCCAGTCCAGTACTGGGCCACCGTGCTGCCACCTGGTTAGAGAATCTTCAGCGTGTCTCATTTATACCTGCCAGTGTTTTCTGGTGTGACCCACAGCTATTGAGTTCCAGCGAGATGGCAGGCACTGTGCCAGGAGCAAGGGATGTAACCTTGACTCTGAGAGCAATGGTCATGCCCTTCCGAGTGGGCAAAGGCCAGGCTTCCAATTCTAGGATTTGAGCCTGTACCACTATCAACCACCTACATAAATGGTGGGCACATTTTTTCTTTTATCTCCCTAAAGCTCAATCCCTCATTTGTAAGATGGAAATAATGGTGGTTCCCACCTCTAAGGAAGGTGAGAATTAGAGAGTGTGAGATGTAACAGATGCTTAGCATGGTGCCTGGCATGTGATATGGTAAAAAGGAGCTCGCTCTGTTGAGGGGTGGTCATTGTTATTATTCAAGACATCACAGCCTGGTGGGGGAGACAGACAAATTTAATATGCAATTACATAAAGTGTGATAAGTGCCTGAGAAACAGCTGCATAGAGCTCCTTTGGGGGAAGGGGGGATGCGGTTCAGGGGATACTTCTGCAGGGAAGAAGTGCTACCTAAATTCAGACCTGAAATTTAAGCAACAATTACCTGCCCTCTCCAAGGAGGTGGTAGGGAGAGTACTGTGGGCAGGGGAAGTGTGTGTCAAGGCTCAAAGCACAGAGCCTGGGATGGGAAGCTGAGAGCTCCCAGCTGGACTCTCTCAACCAGCCCTGCTGGGCTCACGCCAATCAGCCCTGCAAGCCACATTCAGGCCTCGGTCTTGACCCAGCAGAAAGCCATCAGGTTTGACTTAGAGGTTCACTCTGGTTGGAGAGGAGAGAAAAGACTGAAAGAAGAAAAGTGAGAGAGTGAGTGAGTGGGGTGCAACAATCGGGTCTTGGGGTCAGCACTGGAGCCTCAGAAGGGTTTCCAGCAAATTCCTATAGCATCCAGCCCAGGGAGCATTTGCGCCCTCCAAAGATGAGCCAGACACTAGGCAGCTTCAGAAAACAAATCAGGCCCCCCCCCTACCCAGGACCCCTCATGGCAGCCGGGACCTGTGTATGTGGGTAAGAATACGAGAAGGAACGTCAGGGCAGAACACAGCTCACCAAGGCTCCAGGGGCTGAAGAAATTAGGTCCAGAATCTGGAAAGGCAGGAGCTGAAACGGACCAGATCAAAGACCCCTAAGTCCTGCCGCAGGCACCCACGACTGCTGATGACAAATGAGCTCACGCAGGTAGAGCTGGCGGGTAGAGTGTTCTGCACGTGTTTGGGGGTCTCAGGATGGACTGGGCACCAGGGAACTCCCCAAAGTGCAGAACGCCAACTCAGAGCTTAAAACCAGAGAGTTTGGGGCAACTACAAGAAAGACCAATTTTTTTTTTTTTTTTTTTTTTTTTTGCGGTACTGGGGATTGAACTCAGGGGCATTCTACCTCCAAGCTACACCCCCAGCCCTATTTTTTATTCTTTATTTTGAAACCGAGTCTCACTAAGTTGCGGAGTGCCTCACTAGGTAGCTGAGGTTGGCCGTGAAACCGGATCCTCCGGTCTCAGCCTCCCAAATGCTGGGATTACAAGCATGTGCCACCACGCCCGGCTTAAGGCCAAATTTTTAAATATTACTTTTTAATTACACAACTAACTCTCACAAAAAGATTAAAATGTTAAAGAAAAAGCTGCAGTCCCTCAACGTGAATCTCCCTCCCCTCTTCCCAGAGGCCACAGCTCTTCAGGTTCCTGAGTGTGCTCCCAACCCCCCTTTCTGTTTATTTGCAGACACATATATGTGCCTAAAGAAGTGCGTAGTAATACTGTTTTGCCGGGAGTTTTGTTTGCTTGCTTATTGTTGTTGCAGTGAAGAAGTTGGTATTCCACCTGCAATTTGCTTTTTTTTTTTTTTTATCCCGCAATATGTTTGGACATCTGGCCCAGTTGATTCAGATAGATCCACTCCATCTTCCTGTAGCACACTATTGTATATTATACTATGGTTAACTTAGCCATTCCCCCCCTACACACACACCACCACCACCACCCATCAGGGACACACGGTACAATGGATGGAAAATCAAGGTAAAAAAAGAAGCACTTCCAAAAAGCTCAAGATAAGGTCTGGAATAGCCGGGTCGGGAGGAGCCGGGAAGCTAAAGAGGGCACTGTGACAAGTCACAAGCCTCACAGTGAAGACCACCTTTGGGGGAATGGTGGAAGTAGATAATTGAAGAGTTGCAAGAACAAGAATTGTGTCCAGCCTTGTTCTTGCTTGACTTGACTGATTACACACACTGAGATGGTACAAGATGGCTCTCCGCCTTCCCTTGGAGGGAACTTAAGACTTTATACTGGGCCAAACCTGATTTCTGAGTCCCAACAGAGAGACCTTCTAACATGCCAGCAGAGGGACCATGGAGGTGAGTGGGGGTAGTTTATAGTCCCTGAAAATGTCTTCATTGGCCATGACTTGTCAGCCTCCTCACCCACATATCCCACTTACCTTGTGGAAAGCGTGGCTTCTGTGTTGGACCCCTCTTTAAATCACACCTGAGTTCAGTGAGACATGTAGAAGTTAAAAAAAAACACCTGGGTGTTGTGGTGCATGCCTATAATTTAAACAGACAGACAAATAATCTGATATTTTTAGATATTAAATAACTATTGAGCTGAGTGTGGTGGTGCAGTCCTATAATCTCAATACTTGGGAGGCTAAGACAAGAAGATCGAAAGTTAGAGGCCAGCCTCAGCAATTTGGTGAGACCCTCAGCAACTTAGCAAGACCCTGCTTCAAAATAAAAAAATAAAATGGGCTGCGGGTTTAGCTCAGAGTTAGAATGCCCTTAAGGAGGAGGAGGAAGAAGAGCGGTAGAAGATGAAGGACGTCAGAGTGGGTCCACAGGGGCTCCTGACTGGCCTTATAGGAAGGCAGGATGGGAGGTCACCACATTTTCACCTTGATGATACCCGAAGTTCCACTCTAAAGTTTCAGTGTGTGTCTATGTTCTCTTTTTCAAAACTAAACTACCTGCCAACTCCACTGGCCTGAAATCCAGTCACTCAGTGGGAGTAAGCCATGCAGGACTCAGCATCCTGAACCTGACAACACCCAGGTTACTATAGGGGTGGGGTTACTAAGGGGTGGGGGGAAAAGACCTGAAAACATGCCTGACCCTCTAGGTACAGTCTTGACTTTGATCTTCAGAAACAAGGGACTCACCTCTCAAGGGCACCCTTGCCCATTCCGTAAACGTCTACCTCCCAGGGCTGCGGCCAGGCTCCACATGAGTGGCCACCTGTGGTCCAGGTGGGCCTGGCGTCAGGGTTCTTACTGCAGCCACAGGGGTAACTGCTCTCAGCTTTCTTCTCCATACAAAGAGAATAACAATAGCCAGGACCTCATAGACTTGGAAAGTCTGGTGCAGATGCTGAAGGAGGCACCCAACAAAAGGAAAACGCTAACAATCACAACTGAAATAATTACGTACAATGAAGATCATGAGTGTTGGCGTCTGTAATATGTCCCTCGTGTCTCAGTGAAGACATGGTGGCCCCCAGGAGACCAAAGCTCAGCTGTCCCTGCCCAGGTCCTCTGACTCCTAAGTGGATGCCCGCCCCACTGCTGGCCCTCCATCCTCTCACCAAACCTTTATCTCAGTTTTCCCAGCATTCCCCAACTTGGTGACCTGGGCACCGCCATGGACCCCGCTCAGCCGCAGCTTGGGCCATCTACCTCTGTCCTGGACCTCAGCGCTAGAAAGTTGTGGGTGACCCACAGTCCAGTAGAGCCCGACGTTTTCCACGACCCTGCAACTGGCCACCCCCAGGTGACTCAGCGGCCTGGTGCTGGGAGCTCCCTGGAACCTCAGGGCCATAGGCCACAAAGGCGGGCAGAGACCTGTGGCCCCTCCTTCAGTTGTGTTTAGGTCTGCGGGGTCCCGAGCACAGTTCACTGCCTCATATCCCTGACTTCCTCCTCCCTGAGGACTCCCACCTGCACCAGGGTCTGAATTTCGTGCCCCTCCCCCACTTCAGCCCGACCTCACAGCCTTCCCTACTTCTGCACAAGGAGGCTAGAACCCCCAGAAAAACTCCCAGCGGTCCCTGATCCTGCTGAAGCCACCGGCCTCCTCCTGGGGGTGCGGTGAGGGGTACTAAGGCCGCGCCCTAGTCCCACCCCTTCACTTGGCAGATGAGGAAACTGAGTCCCACGGAGGAGCAATGTGCCCACGTCACAAGATCGCAAGGGCCCTCCCCGACCCTCGCCCTCAAAGCAAAGTAACCGCACTCCCTCCGGATTCTTGCCCCGTCCTCGTCCTCTTCTGCTAAACTCCATCACATCGTTCCTTCTGATGGGTTTGGCGTCTGATGGCAATCATCTGCACCGACACCGTGTGAAGCGTGGGCTGGGTCCCCGAGGACTGGGGGCGGCGCCTAGCAGACCCAGCGGTCCCACGCAGACCGTGCCGCCCCCACCATAGAAACAGCGGCGCAGCAAAGCGGGACCCTGGTGTCCACCGCCGCCCGCCCGTGGGGCCGCTGCCATCCCTGCCTGGCTCCCAGGTCCCCGCTCCCACGGCCCGGGGCACCAGCCCAAGAGTCCTGATGCTCCTGCGCTCTGGAAATTTTCTTTAAAGTCAGAAGCCCTTCTGTTCGGCGCCCCAGCCTGATACGCGGCCAGGGTCTGGCTGGATGGCGGAGGCCCCACCCCGGCCGCCGAGCCTTTGCTCGGGAGCGCAGCGCCCCCTGCAGACCGACCGCGGGTCCCTCCCAGCCCAGTCGGGTTTGTCCCTCTGCGGTGAGTCCATGGAGCACAGAGACCTGCGACAAGGGGACTGGACCCAGGGTGACTGGGGCGTGCTGGTCACCTCTGTGAGCGAGCGCTGCTCTGTCCACAAATAGAGGACCCCAAGCTCCATGGCTGCTGTGAGGGCCTCTAGTGACTGAGGCCAGGTCTCAGGCAGTCTCCTGCCCCCATCTCTCCACAGCCCCCTGGGACGCAGGGTGGTCCCAACCCTTCCTCCCCAGAACCCCTCTGGCCCTGGCCCAGCAGACTCTCCCAATCCTGACCTGTGTAACCACAGGGGCCTCTACTAAGCCTCAAAGCCTGTCCCCAAAATCCTGTCAAGGCCTCCTTCTCTTTCTAAGGTGACAGTCCAACAAAATGACAGGCAGAAAGGCCATGCAGAATGGCACAGCCTATGTGTTCCACCCACCTCTGATCTGGGACCCAGGCAACTGGACTCTGGTCACATAGCCAACCTTGAACTTGTATGACCTTAGACAATTCTCTTCCCATCTCAGTGCCATTTCCTCTTCCTTAAGAAAGGAGAGGCTCAGGTGGTACATACCTGTAATCCCTGTACTTGGGAGGCTGAGACAAGATGGCTGGTTGAGGCCAGCCTCAGCAACTTAGTGAGAACCTCAGCAACTTTGCAAGACCCTGTTTCAAAACGAATAATTTTTAAAAGGTGGGGGGTTTAGCTCAGAGGTAAAATACCCCTGGGTTCAATGCCTAGTACCACAAAAAAAAAAAAAAAGAAGAAAAGGAAAAGGAAGAAAGCCTGACAGTCTCCACTAGGAGTCTCTCCAAAATCAATACAGGACAACCAGTAGCCACACCCCCAAGAGGGCACCCCACACACTCCCTGTCCACATGCAGTTAGTCAAGAGTGCTGCCCCTGATCTTTGACAAAGGGGCCAAATACATATGCTGGAGAAAAGACAGACTTTTCAACAAATGGTATTGGGAAAGCTGATTATCCATTTGTAGAAAAATGGAACTAAATCTGTACCTCTCACCCTGCACAGGAGTCAATTCAAGATGGATCAAAGACCTGGAAGTTAGACTAGAGATGGTGAAGCTACTTAGAAGAGGGCATAAGAAGAAGTTTCTGCACATCAAAGGAAGCCATCAAGAGTCTAAAAAGAAAGCCCATGGAATGGGAGAAGATCTTTACCAGCTATCTCTTGGGCAGAGGATTAATATCTAGAATATACAAAGAACTTAAAAGACTTTACACTAGAAAAACAAATAACCCAATCAAGAAATGGGCAACTGAATTTATGAATAGGCACTTTACAAAAGAAGAGATACAAATGGCCAATAGATATATAAAAAAATGTGCAACACCATTAGCAATCAGGGAGATGCAAATCAAAACTACACTGAGATTCCATCTAACCCCAATCAGAATGGCAATCGTTAAGAAGTGAAATAACAATAAATGTTGTCAAGGATGTGGGGAAATAGGAACTCTTCTACACTGTTGGTGGGATTGCAAACTAGTTCAGCCACTATGGAGAGCAGTGTGGAGATTCTTCAGAAAACTGGAAACATGCTTGTAATACCAGTACTTGGGAGGCTGAGACCAGAGGATCCAAGTTTGTGGCCACTTGTAAGTGGCCCTCTTAGTAAGGCCCTCTTCAACTTAGTGAGACCCTGTTTCAAAATAAAGAATAAAAAATAGAGCCGGGCGTGGTGGCGCACGCTTGTAATCCCAGCATTCAGGAGGCTGAGACCGGAGGATCTGGGTTTGCGGCCAGCCTCAGCTACCTAGTGAGGCACTCCGCAACTTAGTGAGACTCGGTTTCAAAATAAAGAATAAAAAATAGGGCTGGGGGTATAGCTCGGAGGTAGAATGCCC